>CM042876.1:6180557-6343057 GCA_023658055.1 Thaleichthys pacificus
CACAGAAATACACACAACACAGTTGCGATGATTTAAGATAAGGGATGTTGGATCAATCTGGAACTGTGGGGGAAACCAAGCAGCGCAAAGCAACTCCCACCCCCCTCACCCCCGCCCCTGAGGATGGGTCTTTCCAGCATGGTCATTAATCAACAGTCCGGGGGTATTGGGTTTCGCCATTGGGCCCTTTGCGGGGGTGTGGCTGTCTCCCCAACCTCTCTGTATGACATACCTGGCCGTTGGCTCTTTTTGTCCACCGCAGTGATTTACACCGAGCGCTCAGACGTGCGTGCGTGTGTGTGCACGCGCTTGTGTGTTCTTGTGGGAATGCCGTGTGCCACATGTGCGTACTGCGTACCTTGTTGTGAGGCTGGACCGGTTTGTGTGCTCGCTGAGGAAGTGCTTCTCCGTTCCTGTCTCTCCCGTGTGTGTGTGTGTGTGTGTGTGCGCGCGCGGACAGGGCCATCTATTCCCAGAGAAAGCCATTCACCTGGACAGGCTCATTAGGCTGTGCTGACTGTAGCCCGCAGTCACATGGAGCCGGAGAAGCGGAGCTCTCAGACTTATGGCCAGCCTGCACACAGCCTTATTTATTTGTTTTTCCTACCCGGTTTCACCTTGACACAGGGGAGAGACGTGTGTGTCTGTGGGCGTGTCCGTCTGCGGGTGTGCGTCTACGTATTGAGGCTTTTGAGTGTTTATTAGGGTTCTTGCATGTGTGTGTGTGTGTGTGCACACCCTGCACGTCATAAGAAAGGGTTGTGTGTGGGTGTGTGTCTCTTTCTCCTATGGAAGCAATCTCCATGCTTGGGATCATAAATCACTGGGGGGGGGATGGGGCGATGGAGGGAGGGAGGGGGGGCGGTGTGGAGGGGAAGACGGTGATTCGAAGTCGCCGAGACGATCGAAGCGTCGCCTGAATGGCGCGTGCGGCGCGCGTGTGTAGACTTGCACGTAGATATCTCGCCGTGGATCCGAGGCAGGCGTGTGATGGCCGCGTGTGTGTGTCCCCGTACGCGTGTAACGCCGTGCGCATCCTAGGAAGCGTGTGTCTCCAGACATCTACATGATGGATCTACCTCATCCACCTGCACACCACCCTGTGTTGTGTGTGCGTGTGTCAGTATCCAGTCCTACAGCATTAAACCTGGTCCAGCCCCTCATGCGTGGCTTCCAGCCCCCCCCCCTGCCCAGACCGCAGGGCGCCCCATAAGGCATCAGCAGCCATTTAGGAAACAAACAAACCATAATGGCCGCCGCTGCCGACAGGAGCCGCCATAATGCGGTTAGCAGCTTGCCGCACGGCAAACTCATATCCCATTTCCCCCGACTATGTATCCACCTTGATCACCCATGGCTCGTGTGTGTGTGTGTGTGTGTGTGCCGCAGCAATTTACCGTCTCGCTGCAATGACACTGGCTGAATAGGGTGACCTCACTTCCTGGTCTGGTCTTTTCTCCTGTCGAAGAAGAAGAAGAAACATGGCTTGATCATGTGATGTGACACACACACACACGTACAGGGAGGAGTGACACACAGATTCCCTCTCCTGTCTTGTTGTGCTTGTGAGGGCAGCCAGGAGCAACGATCTGCCACATCAAGGCAACCGAGGACCTGTGCTTCTTCCCATGTCCTGGCCAGGTACAGGGTCAGGAAAGTGACTTGATTTTATATTGGGGTCTTTGTGGAGGAGACCCATGTGACCATAGGGAGAACATACAAACTCCACACAGAAAGACCTGAGCACTGAACCGTAGCCCAAGCGGGAATCGAACCCAGGACTTAATTGTTGTGAGGTGACAGTGCAAGTGAGAGGTGACATTCTCCTCTCTGTCAACTCTCTCTCTCTCTCTCTCTCTCTCTCTCTCCTCTCTCTCCTCTCTCTCTCTCTCTCTCTCTCTCTCTCTCTCTCTCTCTCTCCCCCTCTCTCTCTCTCTCTCCCCCTCTCTTTTCCTTCTCTTTACCTCCTTATCTCTTCCTTATCTCTCTCTCTCTCCTTCCCTCGTTACGCTTCCTAGGTTATGGTTGTAAAATGCACATCACTTACTCTTGTTTATAAAAGTACTTCCTGGTTTGTGCCAATTGTAAACGGCTGCGTCTGGCTGGCTCCACCCCCAGAAGCTGGAGTGTAAGCTGGTCTGTCTTGTATTGTATCACAGAGTCTTAGAAGTGCTTCTCACTCGAGTACTGCGCTACGGAGCTGATTCCAAAGTGTGTGTGTGTCTGCATCTGTTTCAGTGCTCATTTGTTTAGAGGTGAGGGGTGGGTGGGTGATATATGTCTGTGTCCTCATTAGGTCAGAGAGTGTGTGTGTGTGTGTGTGTGTATGTGAAGTGCCCCATTCTTGTAGTAAGAGGTAGCTGTGACAGTCAGCGAGAGTGCTCCTCAAAGCTGCGTCGCTCTCTCATGTGGCTCCCCTGGTATGGTTGGTATTTCACAACCCCCTCAGATCTCCTCCTCAACACTGGGGGGAGGGGGTGGGAGTGTGTGTGTGTGTGTGTGACACTGGTTAGCGCACGCACACCCACCCATCCACACGCTCTGCGGGTCTTGAGTGTCGCTCTCTGCCTTGTATCCCCCGTACGAGGGGGGCGGGGTTTGTGTGTTCTGTGTGTGTGAGACAGGGAGATCGCGATTTACACACACACACACACACACACACACACACACACGGCACACACGTGCACACACACCCACACGTGCACACACACACTCTACGGTTGTGCCTCTGTTCTGTGTCTCTGTGTCCTAGTCGTCCCTTAGGGTGGAGAGAGTGTGGCAGGGATTTTGTGGTTGAATGGAGATGGAGAGGTTGTCGTCACACTGTGTATGTTTGTGTGTGTGTGTGTGTGTGTATTGTCTTCCCCTCTACCGCACACTATGTTGCTCGCACTTTCGGTAGAATGTGTGTTGTATGCAGTGTATTGCGCTGCATACGTTGGTACATGTTGTGTGTGTGTGTGTTACCAGGATGTAATTAAACACAATGGCTGCAGCTAATGGAACAGCTGCCTCTTTGTAAACTCTGCTCGCAGCCCGGCACGCTCCCGGTGACCCTCCGCCTCGCCTCAGGCCACTCTCTGCCCTCTTCTCCTCTCCCTCTTTCTTTCCCCCTCTCTCTCTCCCCCCTCGTGCCTTCTCCCTTGCTCTCCTTTTCCCCTCCCTCGCTCGTCTCGGACTTGCTCAAAGCCCACCTTCTTCTCTGGCACAGCCTCTCTCCTTCCGTCCTCCTCCCCGCCACTCTTTTACCTCCTTCTCCCCCCATTCTTGACTCTCTCCCTGCCTCTTTCTTTCTTTGTTCCTTTGTGAAAAGCTATATCTCTATATCCTTCCGTCTCGTTTACTTGATCCCTCCTTCCTCTCTCTCTCGCCCGCCCTCCCTCTCTTTCTTTCTTTCTTGGCTGTAGGACCATTTTTTCCCCCAGCAGTGAGCCTCTCCACCCCTCCCCCCTCCCTCCCTCCCTCTCCCTCCCTCTCTCCTCCTCCACCAGTCGTCCTCCGTCTCTCCTCCTATCAGCAGGGTGATAAGGCTACGTCACTGATCTGACAGAGGGGACTGCAGCAGCAAGCTCTGGCACACACACACACACACCACAGTTCTTACACATGCGCTCTCTCTGTCTCCCTTCCTCACACACATTGAACTTAGGAATACACACACACACACAGAAGCACTATCCCATTTCTCCATCGATAAGAAGCTCATCATCACCCCAGTCTCATGTTTGCATGTTTAGCCAATCCCCCTGCTACACTGGAGGGAGGCCAAATCACCATGATGGAGGAATTACTGTTGGGCAGGGATAATTACTGTTGGCCAACAAATTATCCCCACAAATGAGCATGTGTTTGGGGGGTGGGGTCTCCTTGAATTAGTATACACAAACACGCACGTGTGAAAGCTTTGGTGATCTATGGCACCTGCCGTGGATGATTTACCAGTGTCCCCCTCACTATTATAATTATCCTTTTTTGTTTGTTTTTGTTTTGCCCTCCACCTGACAGCAAGATTCTCCGGTGACTGTCATTCACGGTTCCACTGTTGCTATGTAGATCTCTGCGGTCTATCCTTCTGTACGTCTGTCCAGAGACCTTGACTTGTGTGTGCGTGTCGCCAGACAGTCATAATAGCGGTCTTAAGGCCCGTCTCCGAGCGCCACCACGCCGTAAATCACCATGGCGGCGTGACCTTGCCCGGCGCTACAGCCTTTCTCTCGCTCTTCTCTCTCTCTTTCTCTCAATCGCTCTCTCACTCCTTTCTTCAGCATCTCCGCCCTCTGACAGACAGCTGTCCGGTCCAGTTAATAAGCACCTCAAACTCTATCTGACCCCTGAGGGGGGGGGGGGGGGGGGGTGAGAGAGAAGAAGGGGGTGGGGGTTAAGGAAAGAGTGCTTTGTCATGGTCTCTGGGTCTCTAACTGCAATAATGCTAGTCTGGTTTGTGTCAATATACTGTTGTGTAGTACTTGAAGTGACCATGACACTCTGTACCCTCTCTGTAATTACTCCTTTCTTTGTCAGCCAGCACAGACTAACTGGCCTTTTTGAGCCCTCTCTTTTGAGCTGTTTGGAAAAAGTTGTTCATTCAGCTGTGCTCTGCTTTCGCTGCTTTGCTAGCGTCAATCGTTTGGTAATGCCTGTGATGTCACAAGGCGTCCTAAATGGCAAACTCTCTTTCCATTCTTTTACCTTCCCATGGGGCTCTCTCATCCTCTCTTCCCTTGGTCTCTCTCCTCTCTTGGTCTCTGTGTCTATTCTCATGGTCTCTCTCTCTTTCTCTCATCTCACTTTCGCTGTGTCCCTCGCTTCTCTCGGTCTCTCACACAATATTCAGTACAGTATCGTTCCGTTGTTCTATTTCCTTCACTCTCTCTCTAAATGTTCATGTATTTACCCCTCTTCTGCGTTTATGTAAGTACACAGTCATTTCCTACCTTGTGGGGGGGGGGATACACCCTAACCTGTGTTTTAACATGCTAGCTGTGTGTAGAAACACACACACACACCATTTTACATGCACACACACATTTACTCTCATCTTCACTCTCCTCTGTTTTTCGAAGGATGTTTTCATCCCTGCGACCCCCTCCCACCACCTTCTTTCCCTTCCTCCTTCACAGGGGAGGTCAATGTACGGAGGACACTGAGGGAGTCATGTGACACATTCCCAGAAACTCCAGTGCAATCTGGGTCAACAAAACTCAGTACACAAACCTACGAAACCCTCCCAAGGCCGCGTTAACCTAGTGTCATTTCCCTGGCAGAGACTAGTCAGAAGACTAGAAGAGGTGTGCTATTGAATTCGTTGCGTTGTTGTAATTAGTAGTGGCCGTGTGAGTACTTGAAAGTACTGTGTAATTCAGTTTGAGTGGCCACGCTTAAACTTAAGATTGTGTCTTTTCTCACTCTCTCTCTAACCCCCCCCCCCCCCCCCAGCCCTCTGACACTCACTCCCTTCTGAATCTGTCTTGCTTCTCACTCTACCTATCTCACTTCTCCTCCCTCCCTTCCCCTCTCTCTCCCTCTCTCTCTCTGTCTCTCTCTCTCTCTCTCTCTCTCTCTCTGAGGCCAGCACTCGCCAGGTCAGTGCCGCAGGAAGCAGTATTATTCTTTTCTGGAATGTCGCATCGCTCTAAATTTAGATCCTCTGTTTCCGTTCGTTCCCCTTCACTCCTTTTGCTTCTTTTTTTTTTTTTGCAGCGGATGAGACTTAAATAGCTGCGATCGTCTTCAGACACACCTGGGAGTTTGGCCCCCTAAATGCTCCTGTCTTTTTCCATTGGCTCTACTGGTTAGCCAACGCTACTGTATCAACCTTCGCCTGGCGAGGCCCGTGTGTGTGTGTGTGTGTCCAGTCCCCAGTTGTTCATTGCTGAGACAGCACATACTGTATATTTAGCCTGTGACTCCATAGAAACCATTCCCCCATGATGGAGAGCCTCAGGACTTAAGTAGTGTTTTGGAAACAATCACTCACTCATATACACACACACACACACAGAGAGAGAGACAGACTTCTCTCTGCCCTGCCTCTGTGATCTTCAAACTCACAAGCTGCTCTGCCGTTATCAATTGCACCTGCCAAGCGAGCCACGCAGACCAGGCTAGCAGGCTTCTGTGTGGGCTATTAGACTGTGTGTTAACGTGTGCTCGCCGTGTCTGCCTCAATAAACCAACCCTCTCCTATAGCTATTAGCGCTGATGTACACCTTGTTTGTAATGGTGGAATCATTAGCATTATTTAGACGGGGAAGAGGACCTGTCGATGCATTTGTGTGTGTGTGTGCGTGCATACAGTGTGTGTGTGTATCTGAGTATGTCCGTCCTAGGACTGCTCTAAGTATTGATCCCCATGTGGTCAATACGGCAAGGCTAACGACTCTCCAATATGCTGCGCTAGCCCACCCCTGATCAATCACAACCGCCTTTGCAAAACCCAGAAACCACTCTTTGTCTTCTAGTAGCGGATAAAACACTTAACTCGCTAATGTTAACCAGAGCGTTCATGGGTTATCATCCCCCGCTAACAAAGGTAGCACAGCAAGCTGACTAGCTTCTTGTAGCAATTAAGGGGTAAAATACTGAAATGTTAGCCCTCAGGTGCTAGATGCTAACTAGCTTTGGGTTATGGTAGGTAAGAGGCTAAGGTATTGCTAACATCACCTTGTGCGCGGCCAAGGAAGCCAGAGGGCTTGTGTGGTCATTGATTTCTCTGCAGCAGAGAGGTGTAACCAGTCTGCAGTGACATGCATGGCGCGTGCACACACACATGCACACACCAAGCGACCATACAACCATGGGTAACAAAACAAACACAGAATCACACAAGCACATTTTAATCCCCCCTCACACACACACACTCACCCACACACACACAAACACACACGCACACACACACCCCTATCTCAGCATGCCAGATCAAATGGTCAGTGTCTCGGCCTCATCCGCTGCAGGAAAGGAACCATTCCTATCAGACACCTCCATCTGATCAGGATGGATGACAGAGCCACAGGGAGAGGAGGGGGGACTCACATTTTCGTTCCTCTCTTACACACACACACACACATGAACAAGAGCACACACGGCTACGGTTACTGAGTGAGGGGGTAGGAGGAGGTGGGGGGTGGATTCTTGAGCAGCGCCGGTATATCGCTAGCATGCCACTAGCGTAGCTTGCGGGCCCAGGTCCTAAACACAGGGATCAGCCAGTCATGCTAAGCTGTTAGCAATGCTAAGCCTAATGTTGCCGTCTATGTCTATTGGATGGGTTGTATTCAGCTCTTCGTGACGGCTAATACACCATGCTTTTGGTTCTTTCAGAGAGCACCCCCGTCTCTGTCTGTTTCTCTCCTTCTCTTTCCTATCATCTATATTTTGTCAGTAGTTTCTTAGTCTCTTTTCTTTCTCTCCCTCTCCCACCCTCTTCTCTCTTTCTCTCTCTCTGTTTGAGGTCTAAATCCCCCCTTACTCAGGGACTTAACCTATCTCTTTCATTTCTGCCCCCTCTCGTTCCTCCGATCCACCGGTAGCCGGTAGCCGTGTGTGTGCCCGTGTACAGGGGTGTGTGTGTGGGTCTGGATATTTAAGCGAGTGGGAGAGCGTGTGTGTGCGTCTAATGCTGTGCAGAGCCACGCTTCTGGAACGTGGCATACCTCACCACTGCAGAGAGGGGAAGACTGCAAATGAGCCTCGGTCCTGCTCAGACACTCACTCAGTCTCCATCACACACACACACAAGTACTTACGGCAATATTCACAGGTGCAGGTACACAAACCACACAACTGGACTCAGGAACACAAGAACGCACACCGTCTCTTGTTCTCTCTTATGCTTAGGGTGTCAGGTGGCTGAGCGGTTAGGGAATCGGGCTAGTAATCAGAAGGTTGCTGGTTCGATTCCCTGCCGTGCAAAATGACGTTGTGTCCTTGGGTAAGGCACTTCACCCTTCTTGCCTCGGGGGGAATGTCCCTGTACGTACTGTAAGTCGCTCTGGATAAGGGCGTCTACTAAATGTAAATGTATGCCAGTGCACGATTGTTTTCATGAGCATTCAGATTTTGTATTTTTATCTATTCAGAGTTGGAATACTTAACTACATAAATGTTGTTTCTCTCTCCTTCTCTCCACCCCTCTTATCCCACACCCTCTGCTACAGCCTAGGCAGCCCCCCCCCCCCCCCCCCCCCATGTTCATAAACATCTCGTTTTGCTCGGTGGTCTGTCAGAAAGTCAGTGGTAATTAGCCAATCACAGACTAATTATTTTTTTGTCTTGTTGTCTAATTCCCGTGTTGTCTTTCCCTGCCACCAACAATTAACACTGGTACAATGTTAAGAAGCGTCTCTACTCCTCCTCTCTCTCTCTCTCTCTCTCTCTCTCTCTCTCTCTCTCTCTCTCTCTCACTCTCTCTCTCTACCGCTCTCTGTCGCCGAAGTGTTTCGTTCACTCCCACGCCTTTCTCTTTTGACGTTTATCCCTCCCTCCCTCCCTCACTCCTTTCTGTTGACTTAAACATATGGCTGTGTCCTTGTTTTCTTTTCTTTTCTACCTCTCTCCCGTCATCTCTCTCTCTCCCCCTCTCTCTCTCTTGGCTGTGATTGTTTACACATCTATTTCTCCCCCTGGGTTACCGATAGTCCCCTCCTCCAGGAACGATTTTCCCTCCTCCCATCCTCACGACGCTCTCTCAGTCTCTCCATCTCCACTCCTGTGAAGAGATGAGGGGGTGGGGAGAGGGAGCTTATGGTCACTGCAGAGATAATTACCTCTTAGTGTCAGGGAGAAGGCCTTGCTAAGGATTAGCCTAGCCTAGCCTAGCCCAGTTTATCTTAAGATACTGTAACCTGGCCTAGCATTAGCTTAGCTTTTCAAACTCTGGCTTAGTCATATACATACACATGCGTCGTACACATACCATCTTTTTTTCTTCTTTTTTTTCTCTTTACTCTGTCATTTAAGGCAGGCCATGTCATCTAGGGAATCACGCTCCACTGTTGGCAAACCTTCATGCTCTGCTCTCTCTCCTTTCTAACCTCAACCCCCCCCCCCCCCTCTTTTTCTCTGCACTTTCCCCTCCTTCCTGTCTACTTCTGTTCCTTCTCCCCCTCTTTCTGTCTCTCTCCCTCTCCCCCCCCCCCCATCTGTTCTGCTGAGTTGTGAGATCAGTAGAGGGTCCATACATCACCCCTCCTTCTCCCAGGGGACAGAAAAGGGGATGAGGGAGGAGGAAGAGGGAGGTAGGGGGTGGGGAAGAGTCATGCCTCCCTCTTTTATCCCTTCCTTTTTTTTCATCATCCCTCTCTTCAGTAAACCCCTCTTATTCTGCACCAATCTGCCCCCTTCTCCCTCTCTCTCTCTCTCTCTCTCTCTCTCTCTCTCTCTCTCTCTCTCTATCTCTCTCTCTCTCTCTCTCTCTCTCTCTCTCTCTCTCTCTCTCTCTCTCCCTCCCTCCCTCCACCCCCCAACAGCTGCTAGCGATGATGGCAAATTATTGTTTGTTTTCAAGCACTTATTTTGGCATGATAGTAATTGGATGGTAGGCTGCCTTTGTCCTGTGTGTGTGTGTGTATGCACTCCTGTGTGTGTTTGTATTGGTGAAGCCCATGTGTTTTAAAGCACGGATGTGGTGGTGGATGTGTGTGTGTGTGGGGGGGAGAGGAGGTGTTGCTGTCCGATGCTCCGACACTTTGTTTAATGGAATTTCCATTTTCTATTTTGGAGAGTACTGTTTGCCGGTGAGAGATTCGCTCTCTCTCAGAAATGGAGAGATAGAAAGAGAGATAGAGGGGAGAGAGGGAGGAAAGAGAGAGAGTCGAATGATATAATTTAATCAGGCAGCTCAGGAATGGAGGCTTGTCTCCACTCTGCCACTTTGAGCGTCATTTCTTATTTTTACACCAGATTTCATCATATTACCAAACGGTATTTGAGGGCCCATTGTAGATAATATGCTGCTGTACAGCTTTCTCTGTTTCTCTGTCTCGCTTCCTTCTTGCTTTCTCCCTCTCTCCATCCTTCTCTACCTCACCCTCTCTCGAGTCGAAGGACAGAGCGACAATAGAGAGGATGAGGTGGACAAAGGAGGGAAAGACAAAGATTGATACACCAAACGAGAGAGAAGGAGCAGGAGAGGCATGAAGAGATGCATCTCTGAACTGTGGACAGGCGAGACAAAGGGAGGGGTGCAGCGTGCGTGCGGGAGAGAGGGAGAGAGGGAGGGAGGGAGAGAGAGAGAGAGAGGGAGAGAGAGAGAGGGAGGGAGGAGAGGGAGAGGAGAGAGGGAGAGGGAGAGAGGGAGAGGGAGAGAGAGAGGAGAGAGAGGGAGAGAGAGAGAGAGAGAGAGGGAGAGAGAGAGAGAGAGAGAGAGATGAAGGGTGCTGATGCGGCTGCTGCTGGAGCAGTCCCCCGGAGTGTCTAATAGAGCCATAGACAGATATATAACCCTACAGCAACACATTATGGCCTTACTGAAGATGAGGAGGGTGGGAGAGAGAGGGAGGGAGGGTACTACCCTGAGACTACAGCAAAAAAGGTGGGTGGGAGGGGGGGTAGAGAGAGTGATGGCCCTATAGCAGCACCTAATGCCTTCTCTAGAGAGAGAGGGAGGGATGGAGGAGGGAGGGAAGGAGGGGAGGGAGAGAGGGGCGGGAGGAGGACGAGAGTAATGAGGGGTGATATGACAGGCAGAGAGAGAGAGGGAGAGAGAGAGAGACAAAGGTTGGGGTTGGGTGGGGGGGGGGGGGGGGGGGGGGGGGGGGGCGGTTAGCCGTATTGGGTAAATGTGAGAACGAGTGTCCAAAGGAAGGGAAGAAAAATAGGCAGCGGGAGAATAAAGGGAGGGAGGGAGGAAGAGATGAATCAGAATAATAGCGATTGAGAGGGGGAGGGAGGGGATGGATTGAGATGAAGGCAGGGCGATATAGAACGGAAGAATAGCAATCAAGCGAGAGAAAGGCAGAGGGAGGCACACATGACGGGGAGAGCTAGCGAGCAGAGCCGCCCGGGTGAGAGCGAGAGAAAGCGAGGGAGGAGAGAGAGGAGAGAAAAAACAAATAGAGCGGGGGAGAGGGATGGAGGTAAGGATGGAGGGCCAAGTCAGCCACCCAAAACGATAGAAGAAGAGACCAGATCAGGTGGAAAAGAACAGATCAGAGGGAGGAACAAGGATGGAAGAGAGACAGTGAGTGAGGGATGAGACGGAAAGGGAGGGAGGAGAGGGAGGAGGAGGGATAAATGGATGGATGAGTGGCCACTCCCCTCCTCTAAAAGGCGTGTAATAGCTGAGATCCTGGGTGTGAATTATTAAAACACTCTGATCAAGAATACTGGCAAGAGGGAACGGGAATAATCAACAGGCTAGCAGGAGAACCACCCTACACACACACACACACACACGTTACCACTAGACTACCTGGCTGAGAGGTGAGGTTGCGTGTTGAGTGCTTCGCATTTAATGCGTCCATGCCTTTTTCGTGTGCATGTGTGTTCCTGTCCATGCGCGTGCCTGTCTTTGTGTGTGTGTGTGTGTGTGTCCCTCACCTGCCGTGGCTCCTAGTTGTCAGTCAGATGTACCTCTCTCAGACAGCTAGATTAGATTACAGAGGGCCGCATCAATCACAGAGATTCACACAAACACGGCGGCTGAGCGCCGAGAACACGCACACAAACACACACACACAGAGGCGCACGCACACAGAGGCAGCCTAAGACACAAACACACACCAAGGAGTACAGAGAGTTCACACAGCAGAGGTATTAACACACACAGACACACGGTCAAACACAAAAACGCACACTCAAAGGCAAATACACTCTCGAACACCGTTTAGCTTATTGTTGTGTCTGCATCTGTGTGTGTGCCTTTAAGGTTGCCATGGCAACAGGTGTACAGTGTGATTTACTGTAGCACCTGGTCCCTCTCAGGGTGGTACACTCATCCGCCACTATTGCTCCCCGACCACCAATGATCTCATCCCACACCCCCATCCTCCCCTCCCTACTCTCTCTCTCCTCCCTCTTCCCCCGGACTCTCTCGACCCTCCCTCTTTCTCTACCCTCTCTCCCTCGTCTCCCTCCTTTTCACCTCTCCTTCTTTCCTTTATATCCTCTCTCTCCCCTCTCTTCTCATTTTGCCCTCCTTCCTCTCCCTACCCAACCTCTCTCCTTCCTTCGCTCTCTCTCTCTCTCTCTTTCGCTCTCTCTCGCTCTCTCTCTGTGTGTATGTGTACATACATCGGTGTTGTGTTCTAGTCAGGAACAAAACACTGCATTACTGTCAGAAGTAGAGAGGGAGAAGAGGGGGAGAGCAAGACCGAAGAGACAGAGAGAGAGAATGAGGAGTAGGGCATGGAGAAACGAGAGGGAGGGAGGAGACCGGAGGTTAGCAGGCGTCAGTGTGGAAGGCAGTCAGCGACAGCGAGTGAGGCCAGGACAGGGACTTCAGAAGGAGAGGGAGATAAGGACTTAGGGCACGAGTGTGTAGGGCACAAGTGAAGCAGTGATTAAGTGTGTAGGGTGGTTGTGTGTTTGTGTGTGTAGGGTGCTACAGTAGAATGAGGCCAGTTAGGGTTTAGAGCAGAGATGGTGGAGATTAAACTTCTCTCTTCCTCCCTCTTCCCCCCCTGCATCTTTCTATATCTAACAATTTAAATATATCTCTCCCAGGAGAGAATCAGAGTAAGTGTGTGTGTGTGTGTGTGTGTGTCTGTCTCTGTCTCTGTCAAGCTGTGTCGTAGAGGGTATTTGTAAAGTGTGTGTGTAACTGTCAGCTGACCCTGGATCTACATTTGCTGTGAGTGTATGTAGCCTACTGTGTGTGTATTGAGGATGTATGTGTCTGCGTGTGTATCTCATGTCAGAGTACAGTTTGTGTGTGTGTATGTGTGATGTCTTCTTTACCTGTGGCACTGTGGGATACTTTAATACCGTGAGGTCTGGCTGCACCATCTGCTCAGGGTTAGTGTGTGTGTAGTGTGTGTGTAGTGTGTGTGTGGTGCGGACCAGCCAGCAGGTGTTGCATAATACCCATGTTAGACGGCATGTTTTAACACACAACACATGGGATGCTTTTGTTACCTAGTATGTTCATTTTGGAGAACACGCGTGCGTGCACACACCACACACACACACACACACTCTGATCAGGCAAGAGCGTTGTTGTCTCTCTGGTGTTGGACAGATGTGTGTCGCTTCAGAAAGCACACAGACACACAACGCTGCGCAGCCAGGCACCGTGGTTCTAAGAGGCTTATGTGTGTGTCTGTGTGTGTGCGCACGTGTGTGTGTGCATGTTTGTGCGTGAGACACATAGTGTGCGTGTGTGTCTGTGCATCCAGATTGTTGCAGGGTGGTCACCAAGGGGACATGTGACTTCACTTTGGCAGAAGAGCAAGTCCTCTTACACACACACACACACACACACAATTGTACCCACCCCTCTCTTACACACTAATTCACTCTCATGCTCTTTCTACACACTCAGTCCCGTCCAATCACACACACTTATAAGTACACCCACACACTCACAAACACACACAGACACACGTGTATATTTCCGCTCCTTCTCAGTGTAATGTAATCACCTGTGCTCTCCTGGCTCCCTAACCCAATAAGTATGACAGCCTCTTTTTCCCACCAGCACACTCCTCCCCTCTCCTCCTCCCCTCTCCTCCTCTCCTCTCCTCCTCCCCTCTCCCCCTCCCCTCCTCCCCTCTCCTCCTCCCCTCTCCTCCCCTCCTCTCTTCCTCTCTCTTCCTCTCCTCCTCTCCTCCTCCCCTCTCCTCCTCTCCTCTGCCTTGACCTTGTACTGGTCTTTCTCAGGTGTGTTTGATACTATGGATGTTTATTTCTCTCTACTGCAAAGAAAGCCAGTCTTCTGGCTTTCTTCCATCTTTCTAGAGTGAATAAGGAGCCAGCATCAATGCCTATTCAGTACTTCAATGTCTATATGCTCTCAAGCGTTAGGCCTACATTGTGTGTGTGTGTGTGTGTGTAGTGGAGAGGAATGTAAGGAGCTGGTTAGAAGGTGCAGGAGTGATGCTCTTTGTTACATTATTCAACAGGAGATCTGGGACAGAAGGAAATGGGGGTTGGTGGGTGGGGGCATAGAACTGTGTTTGTGTGTGCGCGTGCGTGCTAAGTGCGTATGTGTGGGTGTGGGTGTGTGTCTGTGTGCGTGTGTGATATTCCTGCGGTTATGCCCGGTGTTGTCGGGGGCGACCAGGCACGGTGGCCATCGCTGCTCCTACCAGCGCCATCTGTTCATCGCCACGGACACCGTTGCCAGGGGTACCTGCTCTCCTCTCTCCTCCTTACTTTCTCTCCCTTGTTCGCCTCTCCTTCCCTCTATCCTTCCAGCCGCCCTCTCTGTAAATTTCGTTCTCTCTTTTCATTTTAGGCGTCACCTTATTACGCTCATTACCGGTTGCTCTTGTCTTCTCTTGTCCTCTCTCTCTCTCTCTCTGCTTTTTGAGCTGCTCTTTTCTCACTCTCTCTCTCGCCGTCTCTCTCTCTCTGTGTCTCTCTTCCTCTTTGAATCCTCTGCTACCTGCCTCTCCCTGATCTCTTCACTCCTCTTCTCCTCTCCTTTTCCATCTTCTGTCATTCCTCCTGTCCCTGGTGACTGTGTGGACATGACTCAGGTGGAGGGAGGGAGGGAGAAAGGGAGAGAGAGGGAGGGAGGGAGGGAGGGAGAGAGAGGGAGGTAGGGAGGGAGGTAGGGAGGGAGGGAGGAAAGTGAGTCGGAGAGAGAGATTGAAGATGGAGAGAGAGAGATCGTAGATCAGAGCTGTCATGATTGAGCCATCTGCTGTGAGGTGGCCATTTGAGACTGAGACACACACACTCACACACGTACACACACACATTCTTACAGAGCACTACTGACCCCCACTGGCCAGGGGTGGCTGCTGCAGGTCTGTCTTGCCCCTGGCATGGACGACGTGCCAATAAGGGATGAAAGAGCTCGGGCAGGCGACTAGTCAGGTCTGACTGTCTACAGTTACATTTTGACGGAAGGTTGATAGACTGCATTCAGAATGGTATCACACACTCAGTGAATTCATTTCTCTGTCAAGTGAAAAATGCCTTATCATTATCATCATCTAAAACTGCCTATTTACCCTAAGGCAGTGCTAGACGATGCTTGCTGCTCTCCTACATAACACCCACAGCGATCACAGAGCTAACCTTTAATAGATTTCCTGAGGGCTTCCTCTCATTGGTTGACTGGGGCCTTTTTATCCTATAAGAGATTAGCGCTCGGTTGAGGGGAGGAGTGGCTCTTTATATGCTAATGAGGGTTTGATGTTGGTTGCGGACACCCATAAAGCACCAGTGAGAGGGAGGTCTCTGGTGTGTGTGTGTGTGTCGACTCTTGCTTGGGAGTCACCTTTGACAAAGACAGATAAAAGTGCCCCACAAACAATCATATGACTTTACAGCTGACCACTGATTGGCCCGTCACTTGACGTCACTTTGACTGACCAACCCGATCAACTCACTTCTCCTTCTGCCCCTCTCCCCCCCTCCTTCTCTAGGAGCAAGGCGTGGTCGGCATGTCGCGGCCGCCCGGCGCCGTCCCGCCCCCACACCCCTCTGGGGGCGGGGCCTCGGGGGTGGGGCCCAGCCAGGGGGCGGGGCCTCCCCCGGGTTACCTGGGCAACCAGCAGCAGGCCATGATGAAGCAGATGATGGCGCTGGAGCAGGAGAAGAGGGTGCAGCTCCACCTGATGGAGCAGCAGAAACAGCAGCTGCTCCGGGAGCAGAGGCACCAGCAGCAACAGCAGCTCCTGGCTGAACAGGTAGAGCGTGCCACGTGTGTGTGTGCGTCTGTCTGTGTGTGTGTCTGGGTGTGGCTGTGTGTGGGTGTGGCTGTGTGGGTGTGGCTGTGTGGGTGTGGCTGTGTGTCTGTGTGTGTGTGGCTGTGTGTGGGTGTGGCTGTGTGGGTGTGGCTGTGTGTGGCTGTGTGGGTGTGGCTGTGTGTCTGTGTGTGTGTGGCTGTGTGTGGGTGTGGCTGTGTGTGGGTGTGGCTGTGTGTGTGTGGCTGTGTGGGTGTGGCTGTGTGTCTGTGTGTGTGTGGCTGTGTGTGGGTGTGGCTGTGTGGGTGTGGCTGTGTGGGTGTGGCTGTGTGTGTCTGTGTGTCTGTGTGGGTGTGGCTGTGTGTGTCTGTGTGTCTGTGTGGGTGTGGCTGTGTGTGGGTGTGGCTGTGTGGGTGTGGCTGTGTGGGTGTGGCTGTGTGTGTCTGTGTGGGTGTGGCTGTGTGTGTGTGGCTGTGTGTGTGTGTGTCTGTGTGTGTGTGGCTGTGTGTGGCTGTGTGTGTCTGTGTGTGTGTGGCTGTGTGTGGGTGTGGGTGTCCGCTCCGGTCTGTGCGCAGCGGATGAGACAGCAGAACGTGTCCTCCTCTTCTCTTCTGGCCGTCTGGTCTGAGCCCCCCCCCCCTCGCTACACCAGCCCCCTCCTTCCAGCCAGAAACACAACACTGCCTTTGATCTTCACCCCGTCTACGTGCGTGTGTGTGTGTGTGTGTGTGCGTGGGGTTCACTTGCTGTGATCGTTTGGTGTTTTCTTTTCAGTATTCGTTGAAACACACTCACACATCACCGTCACACTGCAATATATTTACACACACAATGCTTATAGAAATGTAACATATTGTTGTTAATATTATTATTATTACTATTAATAGTTATTTCATGAGCCTGTTTTTGAGCTCTAAACTGTTCAGGCTAGAATGTTCTATGGTCGGCTATCCACACTGGCTACTGTGTTGTGTGAATGAGTTAGTTAGCACACTGTTCTCTTCCTGTGGTCGATCAGGCTGGATCTGGTGAAAAAGAATCCTTGATGTCTTTTGACAGATGATCAACTCTGAGCCGGAAGTAATGCTGTTGTCTTTCTTCTGTGTGTGTGTGTGTGTGTGTGTGTGTGTGTGTGTAGCTCCAGCAGCAGCAGCATCTTCCCAGACAGATGGGTCAAGGCCAGAGGAATCCCTACCCACAGGTCAACCAGTACCAGGGTAAGTCACACACCTGTCTCACACACACACAACACACACACACACACACACACACACACACACACTCCTCATAAATATGAGGTCATCTATGACCAATCAGGGACCCGTCTTTCGGTCTATCCACAAGTCTCTTTTTCTCTCTCGTTCACTCCGGAAAATATTCCTGCTCTGCCTGTTACCGTGGCAACCTGTCCCAGATCCCCCAGAGTTCCGGTGGAGTCTCCTGATGGAGAGAGACAGAGAAAAGAGAGAGAGACTGAAAGAGGGAGGGAGAAGGGAGGGAGACCGGGGAGAGAAAGAGAGGAGTGAAGAGGAGCCATTTGCAGCCATTACAGTGTCTGGCTGGCTGTCGTCTTCAGTCGGGAGAAAAGTAATGCATCTGGGAGGGAGGGAGGGAGGGACACCAGCATTATATATCGCTTGTCCTCTAAACTGTTTATGTTGTCTGGGCTTATGGAAGCAACGTTCCCCAACGAGAGCCTCGACTTCTGCAGTCTGCAGTAAAGCACCACGTCTGTCTGGTTCACAGAATAGAGACCGCTCCTGTTTTCAGTACAGAAAGGACACATTGCACACACTGCACAGTCAGTCAGCGAAGAGACGCTGATTAGAGAGAAATAAAGAATGATCGAAAAGAACGAGAGAGGGGGAGAGAGATGTGAGGTGAGGGATTAGCGGAATGGTGTCAGAAGAGGTTTAATGGGGGATTTGGAGACATTTCCACGCTACGGAGGCACATCACCCCACCACGCGCCGAGAGCCATGCAGGAACAGCTAGACAGAAGCCGGCCAGAGAACATCTTGACATGGGTTCCTGGCCGTTTTTTGGCTTTGAACTTTTTTTGCTTTAGAGTAAAAAAACAAAAAAAACAACCTTATGTGCTCCCGCCAAAGCAGAGAGGCTGAAAAAGAACAGGACTGTGTAGGACTGGACTGTGTGTGGGTGGTTTTCTGCTGTGTACGTCTCACCACTGCCGATGGGTTGTCAGAAACGCAGGACACGCTTCACCTGGTCCAATACGATCCGATATCTTCTCCTCTTCTGACCCCTGTGCATCTGGCCCTTTATCCCTATCTCTGTTTACATGTCTGTCTTTCACTGTCTCTGGCTGACATCCACCCATCCATTTAGACATTAATCCATCCATCCATTTATACATTAATCCATCCATCCATTTATACATTAATCCATCCATCCATTTATTCCATCCATCCATCTGTTACCCGTTGACTCATTTGTCCACGTCCAACCTCCATCTCTCACCTTCACCCTCTGTTTTGTATGGAAAACCATTTCTCTAATGTCCATCCCCTCCCCCCGTCACCAGGTACCCCCCAGGAGATGGCGGCCCACTCCCAGGCACTCCAGAACATCCGTGCGGCCCGTCTCCTCCAGCAGAACCAGCAGGCCCAGATGGTCCAGATGGGCTCTGTCCAAAACCAGGGCTCCATGCAGGGGGGCCCGGGGGGCTCGGTGGGATCTCAGTCCGACATGGGACTCCCGTACGGGGGCCAGGGGGCCGGCCAGCAGTCCCTCTACGGCCTCAACCCCTCCATGAGCCAGATGATGCAGCAGCAGCAACAACAGCAGCACCAGAGCCAAAGCGTCCAGGGCTCCATGGGGCTCCCCCCCCAGCACAACCCGGCTGGGCAGCCCCAAAGGCAGGGGCCGGTGGGGCCCGGTGTGGGAGTCGGGGGCATGGGAGGAGGGTATGGCAGCCAAGGGATGATGATGAACTCCATGTCCCAGCAGCCCCTCAAAGGGCCACCCAACGCCAAGGCCCAGGCCCAGAGGCTGCAGAGCATGATGGGAGGCGGAGGTGGTGGAGGGGGAGGGGTGCAAGCGGGGGGGATGGGAGGCTGGCCACAGCAACAGGGGCAGAACATGCAGTCTATGGGTGGCGGAGTGGCCGGCAGAGGCAGGACTACAGGAGACATGGTGGGATTTAGCTCCTCCCAGGGCTACGGGCTGCAGCCGGGACAGCAACCGCGTATGGCTAAGCAGCACTTCCCCCAGGGCATGGGCCAGCCCATGGACCCCAGGGTGGGGAACCCTGCAGCAGGCATGGCCGGGCCCATGATGGCAGCTCACATGGGCGGCCAGTCAAGGACCAACCAGCCCAGACCCATGGTGATGAGCCAGGGGGTGATGGGCCAGAGCGTGCCCGGCATGGGGACCTTCGGACAGGGGCCCGGGGGCCCGGCAATGGGGGGTGGAGGTGGAGGAGGGCCCTATGGCCAGGGAGGTGGGGTCGGGGGTCAGCCGCAAGGCTACCAGCGGACGTCTAGCCAGGACATGTCCTCATATGGCTATGGGGGCGGGCAGGCTCCATCGGGCGGGGGCTTCGGATTGGCCGATGGCACGGGAGCGGAGCTGGACTCGAGCGATGGTTGGATGGAGGAGTTTTTTCCCAGCCAATAGCCAACGGTGAAACATTGAGTTTTTACTAGACGGACTACAAGAAAATGGGAGGGGAGAACTTTAACTGGGAAATAGAGATGAAATTAAAGGAGTTGGGACAAGCAACATGTTTTGTTTTGTAAAACATGAAAAAGCTTATAGATGAGTTCCTTGTCTTGTATTATGTGTGTGTGTGCGTGTGTGTGTGTGCGCGCGCGTTTGCAAGCAAATCTGTGTGTATTATCATGATATTTAAAGCGCCTCTCAATGAATGTGGTTTTGTGGTAATAGATATCACACACAGATTGAGAAGTGAATTTGTATCTGTTTTTTATTTTTATTTTATTTAGTTTTTACATGAGATGACTATCCTTTTTTTCCAATGCCTCAAACCAACCCCTTTTAGAAGTGTATCCTCATTGGGCCAAACTCAAGTTCTCTGGTAGATTTGGGGTTTTTGGTGGTTAGGTTGAGTCTGTGGTGCTGTCTAACTCCATGTTGTCATTCTATGTGTTGGGGGGTGGGGGGTGGGTGGGGGTATATTGTGTAATGATCATAGCATTTATACATATGCCATTCTCTTTGACAGGCCAGACAGACATAAACACACATACACCCACACATACTCAGAGAAACACATAAAAGCCATTCTCATCTTCCTACTCGGGGCTTCAGTGCTATCAACTAACAGAGAAAAAGAGAGGCAACAGAAGCATCTGTCATAACCTGTACATCCTGAGTGGTAGAGATTCGTGCACTCCATTCTCCCTCCCTCCCTCCTTCCCTCTCTCCTCTCCCTCTCTCTTCCTCCCTCTCTCTTGAGAGCTGTGCTTTTTGTCTGCGTTCAGCCTGCTGTTTATACTGTGAACATCACAACAAAACAAACGGTGTTTCTCTTTTGTGCGCTGCGCAGACGCACCGGGCCCCCCTACCACTGTTGCTAGGCAACCAGCCTGAGCCGACGAGCCAGGGCTTCATTTCCTGTTCGCTGTAGCTGTGTGTGTGTGTGTCTGTGTGTGTATGTGAGCACGTCTGTGTGTGAGTGTGTGTCTGTGTGTGTGGAAGAGAGAGAGAACTGAGAGAACTGGCAGCTAGCGCGCACACACATACTCTCTGTCACACACACACACACCACTCCCCAACGGCCAAGGAGAATGAAGGGAGAGGAACCATCAGTCAGAGAGAGATGCAGCTTAGGGAGCTCCATCACACCTAATAATCACCGTCTGTCTCTCAATCTCTCTTATGAAATCTATATAAATGTAGTTCAACTAGAAGACAAGTAGGAAAGGATAGCTAGGCATTGAATGTATATCAAGCACCGCAAGTGACTTCATTTGAAATGGACAAAAAAAAACAAAAAAAACCTTGTCAGCCATCTTGGAGTGACCACACTCGTTATTTGACGTTTTTTTGTCACATGCTTTTTGTGTCAGCTAGAAAACATTTGGATCTGTTCAACAACAAAAAAAAGGATAGTCTCACTGTTCAATGTGTCTCTCTGTCTATCTGAAGGTTCTCGGACCTTAAGGCTGTCGTCGCTCTGTTTTCGCCGTTTGTTCTGTCGTTCAGATGTATGTGAAACATGAATAGCGGTCCTAGTACTGTGAAGAGAGGCTGAGATCACTCTGACCCAGGCTTCACCATGGCGTAACCTAACCACTGTTCTCCATAATGTGTGACCTCTGCTTTCATTTCTATTTATATACTTTTATAAAGAGCTGAGACAAAAGGAGATTAGAAAGGGTTGTGGTGTCTGGCAGGATATCTACCCATGCTTTCAGTAAGTCATTGCCTACACACAATCCGCCTTTGCCTGAAACCTAAGAGGTGAAACTAGGGGTAGAGAGAAATTTTGTACCAGGCTTTTGTAGGCCTCAAAGCTAGGAGAAGTGTGATTTACGAACACTACTGGCTTTAACGCCCTCTCCCTAGTGACTTAACTGTGTCAGAAGATGATGCACGCATAGCTTCCAAATGCTTCATAATTTGATACTGCGAGATAAAGTGTTGATTTCCTCTTCTGTACCAACCGACATACAACATTCAACGAGGACTGAATGCAAAATGTCACAACAAACGTAATCAAATCCCCTTCCTCTCTCGCTCTTTCTATCTTTCTCTGGCCAATCTATTGTCCATGTCCATGCCATAGTGTTAATACTGTTTCCCAGAACCCTTTCAGTACACTTGTAGGTGAAAGACCTTTTTGCCAGTCACAGTGAAGGTTGGTAACACCCATACAGTCACCTATATATTTTTGTCTGCTTATGTTTCGGGGGGATGTAGCCCGTTTGGTGTTTGTGTGGTGTTGGAAGGAAGAGTGTAGTGTTCGGCACAGAAATCGCCCCCAAGTGTCTGGAGATCAGGAGTCAGTTTACCTTTCCTGCGAATCCTAACTATAAGAGTTAGGAGGTGTGTAAATCAGACTTCAGACCAGCGACCAGGAGTAGCTAGCTCACTCAATGTGTTACTTCCTGCTCCTATAGGCCTGCTGTTTCAGGTGGGGGAACCAGTGTTAATGGACACAGGGACCCCAGTTGGTGACCATTAGTCCTTTTTCAATATGAAGGACAACCCCCCCCCCCCCCACGCATAAAAAATATGAAAAAATTAAACAAAGCTTCCTCCAAATATCATTGTATACTGGGACCAAGTCAATTGTGAACGTCATTTTACGGTATCTTTTTTTTCTCCTTTTTTTTGTTTTTTGTTGACTGAGAAAAACTATATAAAAGAAAAAGGCTATTTGTAAATATGTTTTTACAGGTTTAAATACATCAGATAATACTGTCTCTACTCTCTGTAAAGAAATTACTGTTTGTCAAAAAATAGAGAAGTATTTTTATTTCTGTTTTTTTCACTTTTAACCCATCTGAGCTATGCCATTGCACTTCAGACAATGTCTTACTACTAATTTGTATTGTAAACCTCTTCTAATTTTTTTCTAGTTTGGGATTTTACTCTTAAGCAGTGCTTATTTCTTTTTATCCTGTACAGAATTCTGAAATGTTAACACGAGAGAAATACAAAAACACTTTTTTTGTTTTCTTTTTTTTTCAGAAAAGATACAACAATAAAGAGAGAATGTTCTCGCTGATCATATTAAATGAAACTTCTGTCTGAAGGCATCTCTCTGGATGTGAGTGCGTGTATGCGTGTGTGTGTGTGTGCGCATGCACGTGCGGGTATTCCTTAAAGTGCAATTGTAGAGTGTCCTGCAAATATTTTAATGACTAAGAAATGAAATCCCGACCTAAAACAGTGAAGGACTGTAAAATATAGAAAGAAATGTTCAATTGCAGAGACACTTGCTTTAACAAACGTTCCAACCATCCTGCTCTACATGAAATATAATATCTCACGGCAGGCAGAGCCGAGGCCTAAAGCCGTGTCGAAGAAATACCTAATTTGCATAATTAAACTTGCAAATGCTAAAGAGCAGCGTCTTAATTCTGTCTGACACTAATAATAATCATGAATCATCCCACACTCTGTGTCACTGTCCACTGGACGAGGAAGAGAAAACAAACCCATGCACCTGCCTTCTCTAGCTCTCTCTCTCTCTCTCTCCATTCCCTTGTTCACACTGTTGCAAGTCTCTTTCCCTTTGTCTTAACCCTCTTGCCTTTCTTCTTTCTCTCCCTCTTCATCTCTCGTCCTATATCTCTCTCTCCCCCCTATATATGTCTCTGACAGTGATGAATGGAAAGGGAGGGAGATGACAACATCATTACTCAAGCTCAGGAGAGATGCCACCAAGAGGAGAGAGAAAGAGGGAGAGGTAAGGGTGGAGAGAAGGAAGAGGACAGAGAGGGGCTGCGTGGGGGTTGAGTGGATAAGGTCGAATGATGAGTTAATTGTTGCCACATTACCCCCTAACACGCATTTGTAAAAAGACTTTAGCCTTAGTGTTTTTTAGATAGAGGGAGGGAGAGACAGACAGACAGAGAAAGAGAGAAGATATGACAGAAGGCCATGAGAAGGTGATCTACATGGAACTGTAGAGATGAGGGGATGGGAGGGGAGAATATATAAAAGGTTTATTACGAGCCACATCTCCTCTGTCACACACACACACCCACACACACCCTCCCCAAGGGACCAGCGTTTAGTTAGGGACATTATCCTCCTCAGGTCCCATTTAGTGAAATAAGCTTGAGAGCAGCCAGACAGTCTTAATCAATCCCCGCTCCAAATGCTAATCCACTGGCTGCAGCTGTCTGACTACTGTGTGTGTGTGTGTGTGTGTGTGTGTGTGTGAGAGAGACGGGGGTGTGTTCCATGGTTTAATCAGCAGGAGAAATGATGTGTCACAAAGACAGGATGGGGGGGGGATTCATACACCCTCCTTGTTGTTGCTTATTGGCCTGATAGGCTAACCCACCAGGGAGATTGAGGGAAAGGGGGATGGAGAGAGACGAGAACGATGGTAATGAAGGGCTGAAGAGAAGACGATAAATCGAGAGAGAAGAGACATGATAAAAAGAGGTAGATAAAAAAAAAGAGTATGCTGACAGGATGCTGAAATGAGGGCAGCAGTGAATTTGTGTCTGTGTGTTTCTGAAAAACGTGTTGATGAATGATATTGCAACATAGTGTGGTGTACAGGAGTCAGAGGCCACCTGATAACAAGAGATGTGTCTAACCTTCTGCCTCGCACAATGCAAAACAGGGGTACAGGGGCATGGTGTCACTTTTTCTATGGCTATAGCCCCCTCTTGTGGGGAATCCTTGAATAGCTCACAGCACTACGTTTGATTTGATTTTACGCCAAAACATACAGGCATACAGTCACTTTGAGGGCAAAACACTGTTTAAATTGTTTTTATCTAAACGGTTTTCTCATTACTTAATTCAATTAAAGATTAAAAGTCCCACACATTCCCTTAATTGGGGGAAACTGAGCACTGGACAATGAACAATTACAACAGTCAGTACAAAAATGCATGATTAACAAAAAAAAATTGAATTCACAATTGCATAGCAAAGGAAAAAGCACAGAACAGCTCGACCCACCAGCGCACCGCATTTTGACCCGGAGAAGTTTGCTTGACTGCCATTTTGGGCTGAAGGCTGCCTGGTCCACCGTCAACCACGTGAGAGAGGAAAGACGAGAGCACGAAAACGAAGCAATCGAGCGGAGAGAAGGGGGGAGAGATCTGGCGACATATTCAACTCATTCTTTATCTACATGTGCTGAGGTCGAGGGGGGAATTTAAATTGCAACCACAACAATGCCGACAATTACCCTACCACCTAAGGAGAATGCTCTCTTCAAGAGGATTTTGGTGAGCCAACACATTGATGCGTTATAGTGGGTTGCTAGTTAAGTGTCAATTGTTATATACACCGGCACCTTCATGTCCCCCTGCCTGGATTCCCAACGGCACAAATGTTGCTGGCTTGGCTAATAATCGGACTCGCCTATTCAGTTGTTTGCTAGCTAGCTAGCTAGATACCGTCCTTAGCCTGCTTCTATTGTTGGCAACATGACAAGCATTGATGGGGACTAAACTGTCAACCAAGCTCTTTGTTTCATCTGCACTGGTGGCATTTTATGCCCAGCATTTACAAAATGTGTTTATGCAGTCAGTTGCATTGCGAGGTTATTCAATGTGTCACTTTTTTTTTTTTTTTACAAATTGCCTGCCTGCCCAGAAAGTTTAGAATGAAAGAAGGCCCCTCACACACTGAACCATTGCTGACTTAGTGCTAGCATAGCTAGCTTGGCAAACTTGTTAGCCATCATCATCATCATGCTCAGCCCCTACTGTAGATAGCAAGATGTGTTTGTCAGAGATGTGCCCGGATAAGCTTTACCTGTATTTTGCTCGCAGACTGTCTGCTTTGTGCTCTTGCGACCTAGCTTTCAATGTTGATAATTAGTTTAGCTAACGTACCCTACCGTTTCCATTCTAACCAAACTAGTAAGCGACTACTGTAGTAGTAGTAGTAGTAGTAGTAGTAGTAGTACCATAGGAGTTATATCGACGTAGCTAGCTAGCCAGTAGCAAGGTGCTAGCCAGTTGTCAAACCAGTTGTTTGCCTGTCATGGTATAAGTATAGAGCTATATAGACAATATTACCAGCTGCCTTAGAAACTCCAAGCTTGGTCCTGGTAAAGCAATTGTAGTAACTTACGAACTAGCTTGGGCTAACTACTATGGAAAATAGCTAGCTAGTAATTTGCGGTTAGCCATATTACTTCTCCTATCTAGCTAGTGAACCTGTTTAGCTGTTGATCCCTGAAGGGAGAAAGAACAATAGCCTTAATCAGTTTCCGAACAGTCTCCAATGACAATGTACAACACATACCGTGTATACCCTTAGTTAGGCTAGCTATTTACGATTTTGGCTCAAGTAGTGAAAGTTCATTCCATCACTTCCGTTAGTTAGTCCAATAATATTGTCAATAACAATGTGTGTAATTAATACATATCCTCGACATACATTCTCAATTCCATTGCTGGAGTTGAAGGGTTCTCACTTATTTGGAAACGTAGGATTCTCCTGCCTATGTGCTGTACTTTGGTTCAATTATGTGTTTTGCAATGCAGGTCTGACTAATACGGTAACCTTTCTTGTTGACATTGCCATGATCTGTCAAATGCCTTACTATTTCCCTACACGAATAGGCCAATTGTTGAGGGGATTGCTTTGAAGAATGCTGTTCGATGCTGTTCTTATTCAACAAGGTCAGGATGTTGAGTTAACATTGCATTGTGTTTCTGAAGTACTAAATACACTCCAGAAGATGGTTTATTCTGTGGCTATAGGCAAGGGACAGAGGTCAAGGAACACTTCCTCTATAGAGAGAGCTTAGTTATTTACATCCTGATGGTACATAGATTAGACAACTTATATTTTTCGTCCATTCATTAGCAAGTTGACCCTCCTACATCGTAAAAACTACTTTGCCTTTTTATCAACACATTCAAGTTTCACTTGATTTCTGTTCAAATGGGATGCGCGGTGTCAGAGTAGGCTATTGACATTACATGCAAGTTTTGACAAAACAAAGTTCTCCCTGTCTTGCCACACCCCTTGGTCCATTCTCTTCAGCCTTGGCAGTGCTTCACTGGCAAGTCCCCAGGTTACTGATGGAATAGGAATGATTCCATTGTCACACAGTGCTTTTCGCCTACAGTGTGGTCCACACTATTTCAACTTAAGTCCCTCCCCAGTGGCTTTCACAGCCTTAGTTGTGCATGTACCCAGTACCCCTCGCTAGCCTCAGTCTTAGTTGTTGCATTCACACACACACACACACACACACACACACACACACACACACACTGTGGACTAAGCTATTTTTGGTGGGAGGTGTTGAACATACCAGATAAGCACTTCTGGTGTTACTAAGGTTACATTAAAGCTGCAAGTGGGGGTGTGTGTGTGTCTTCTCCTCCTCCAAATGTGTTTCGACACGTTTCATTTTGTACAACCTCAGATAGCTACTTCTCACATCCAGCGAAATGTATGCTACAACCAGTAGCACCTCGATGGCATGTGTTTTGGTTGTAAAAAAAAAAGATCATGTTCCATATCGATGTTGAAAATAAAACGTGTTGGTGTTTTGTAAATAACGTACATAGCTTTTTAAAGGAGCTGCGTTTAAAATGGAAGAGCCTAGCCTATGTAGTCGGTTGTGTTGGACGAGGATGTGGCCTGTCCGTAAGGCCTACGATGCTGACACAGTGGGCCTTATCGTTTTCCTCTGAACATTAGTAGCAGAACTCATTCTGCTCACCTGCGTCAGACCTCAGCTCTGCAGCGAGACGGTACGGGCCTGGCCCACAGGGAGATGGGTTTGGTTCTTAAGGTGGAGAACAAGTTTACCGGTGATTCTACAGCCTTCTTCATTCATCGCTAGCTACGTCACTTAGGAACTCTCTCGCTTTCTTTCTTCCTCTCCCCCTCTTTCTCTCTGTTCTCTCCCTCTCGTCTCTCCTCTCTCTTTTTCCCTCTCTCTGCTGCCTTTCCAAATCATTCTGTACAACTGCCTCATGGCATGTTTTGAGCTGTAGGCTTAGTTAAGATGGTCACCTACACAGGCTAGGCTTACAGCGCTCTGTAATTCGATGTGAGGTTTAGACCCTGAAGTCCAGTTGAACGGACACCCCGCCCTTGCTCCACCAATCCAGTGCTAAATCTTGACAAAATGGGGAAGATCCCAATAGGAACAAGCTTGGTTATCGCTGTGCGCTCCAAGTGTCTAGGACCAGCCTTCCCCCCCTGATGCTAGGGATATGTGTGCTGCTCAGAACTGATTTGAGATCAGTGTCTGGGGCTTCCACCGTCATACTGGCCATCAGTGGTGGTAAAAGGCAGCAGAAATGTCATCTGCTGATTGCATGCTCCCTACACACACACACACACACATACACACAGGCTAAGTCTCTATCCAACACATTCTGTCACAAATTCTTCCCTCCTCATACCCCCCCCCCCCCCTTCTCACTCCAATCAGCTTAAACTGTGGAGTAGGGTGGGGATTGCGCAACAGGGAGCGATTCTAAAAATAACTTGTTTGGAAGACAGCGGCATTTGTAAGAAAGACCTATTGAATGGCCTTGCCGACCCCACGCGGTGCGGGCCAGTGGTGCACCTTCAACAGGAAGGACTGAGGCATGAGGGTTACCCACGCGGTGCGGGCCAGTGGGGCGGGCCAGTGGGGCACCTTCAACAGGAAGGACTGAGGCATGAGGGTTAGCGTTGTGGGGACCAGCCCTGTGTGTCTTGTGTAATAACGAGCGGCTTGCACACGCGCTCACACACTCACGCTCTTAATTCACCGTGGCCAGAATCCAGCAGTCCTGCTTTATCTTCACCTTCAGTTGGAGAGACAGACTGCTTTGAATCAAAAATCATACTCCGTCCACTTCCATCTTTTTCTTGCCACAGTGACGAAATCTTGTGTATGTTGCTGTAGCCAACGTGTAAACAGTACGTGACAGTGGAATGATTTCCTTCTCTCGCTCTCTCTTCCTCTCTCTCTTTACAGCGATGTTACGAACACAAGCAGTACAGAAACGGGCTCAAGTTCTGCAAACAGATCCTGTCCAACCCCAAGTTCGCCGAGCATGGAGGTAAAGAACAGCGGGAGCGTTCCTCCTGCTCCCTGTACATCCTCACACCACAAGACACAGTGATGACTCCTTGAACATCTCCCTCTCTCTTTTCCTCTCTTTTCCTCTCTTTTCCTCTCTCTCCCTCTCTCTCTCTCTCTCTCTCTCTCTCTCTCTCTCTCTCTCTCTCGCCCTCGTCCCTTTACTCTCTGCTTTGTACAGAGACCCTGGCGATGAAGGGTTTAACCTTGAACTGTCTTGGGAAGAAGGAGGAGGCTTACGAACTGGTCAGACGAGGCCTCCGCAATGACCTCAAAAGCCACGTCTGTATCCTTAAGCACCTGACACAGAGCGTGTGGAGGTGTGTGTGCCTTAGGTCATTCACTATAATTATAGTGCAGAGGTTGCTATGGTTGAAACATTGTGGTTTTTATCAGTATGACAATGTCAACATTGCATTGCAGAGCTGTTGCCTTTAAAGCGTTTGGCACGGACTGTTTCCCCTCAGACAAACACGTTTGAGCAAAATCCCTGCTGACATTTCCAGCAGATAAGTGTGTGTTGTCTCAGACCCAGGCTACTGTGAACGCAGCCCTGTGTAGAAACACGCACACACACACGCAGGAAAACACAACCAGCGTGCATTCAACACACAGAAGTGCGCCTGTGTGAGTGTTGACACCACACACACACACACACAGGAAACTCAAGGGCAGATTTATTTTACAGGGGTCAACTTCTAGCTGACAAAGTCAACATAATCTGGTATGTGTATGCCAACAATCCTGCTCGTATAGAAGTGTGCGTGCGCAGCCCTTCTCCTTGACCCTTGGCCTCCCAGGCTGGCACGTGTACGGGCTGCTGCAAAGGTCGGACAAGAAGTATGACGAGGCCATCAAGTGCTACCGCAACGCTCTGAAGTGGGACAAGGACAACCTGCAGATCCTCCGGGACCTGTCCCTCCTGCAGATCCAGATGAGGGACCTGGAGGGATACCGGGTGAGGAGGGAGAGGGGTGTGGGGTCAGGGGTCTGTGGCTTCAAGGGCTGGGAAGGCAGGATGGGGGTAGAGTACCCCCAGAGTAAGTTTACTGTCCTCTCTATCAGAGATGGGTACCATGACTCTGCACTTTCCTCTTCTTGTCTTTATTAAGAACTTTTTTGACATAACCAAACATTTTACAGCTAAAGTTTTCTGTAACCTGTCTGGTTTTAGGCTAAATGTATCCTATGCCAAGAAAAGAACTGCTAAGTACTGTCCTTTGTTGAGGTACCAGTTGCTAACATGACATGCTAACCTGTGAGATCAATATTATAGCAGTTCTGCTAAACTAGCAACTAGTTTCCATCACATTCTCCATGCGGAGCAGTCAAGCTAAGCTAACGACTGCCGTCCATCCTGTTCATATCTGCAGGAGACGAGGTACCAGCTACTGCAGCTGCGGCCGGCCCAGCGGGCCTCGTGGATCGGCTATGCCATCGCCTACCACCTTTTGGAGGATTACGAGATGGCCGCCAAGATCATTGAGGAATTCAGGAAAACACAACAGGTAGGCTGTCATCCTCACCCCACGACCAAAACCATATCCACCCCCGGCACAAAAATACATTTTGATTTGTTGACCAGAGACGTGAGTTGTCCCATCATATCCCATTGAAGTGATTCAAGTGTGAATGAGTCATGTTCCTTCCACATATTTCCTTGTACAAGGGAGTGGTACAAAGGCAAGTCAGAACACAACTTGTCTTGTACTGCATGATAGCTAAGCAGGTGATTACTGTACATGTGACTCTTGAAGTCCTTTCATGAGCAGTAATACCATTCACTCAGGGCAAAACGAGAGATTACTTTTAATCGCATGCAGTTATTGTAAAGTGTAACACAATAATGATCTGCTACTGTATTATAGACAACAGCACATCCTATTAGGGTACATGTTACAGGGAGTGCTATTTCCTATTCTGACAGTGCAAGATCATCATTACAATACATCTAGACTTTTTAACTGTAATGTCGGACGCTTAGCTGGAATCCTATTTTCACAGATCTACTGTTGTTTTAGAGCAAAGCTAAGAGTATGAAATGCTTTAATGGCGTAAAATGAAGAGTTGAAAGTGGCGGTTGCAGACAGTGGGCAGTATTATCTCATACCAAATCACTCAATAATTTACATTCACTAAGACACACTCAGTGCGTCATTTTCGGGGGGGGGGGCGGGCGGGCAGGCATCATTAATGAGGAAGAATCTAAGAACTCTGGTTAAGTGCAACACTTAGATAAGTAAAATCACTATCATTTCATGGTCAATACTCTGTTTATTGTACTTAAAAGAATGCAGTTACTGTTTCTTTGTATGCATGAACAGAATCATCAAACCTATGCATTCAGTTCATTACAGTAGCTGAATGTTACATACGAAAATTTGTATTGTATTGATATAAAACACACTATAATAACAGTACATCCCAATCGCAAAGGTAAGGGATATAGGCCATGATTTAGTTACTCTTTAAAACTGGTACAGAAAGAAGTGTAAGAAGAACTCATCTATTGTTAACATTGACCTGTGCCAGTAAGTGTTCTATTTTGTAATTGGACAGCACAAGATCATGTTAGACTGTCAATACACTACAGGAGCTAACAGCAGTGCAGACAAAGGTCCTATTTTTCACAGATACGTAGATTTTCAGCAGAACAGGACTCATCGTTCCATTCCCCCAGTTGGCCTAATGCACGATGGAAGAATTCGACACAGTCTTGTTCTGTTTTATAGCTGTTGGGCTGTCCTTTTTGCCAGTACCTGCAGTGGAGATGACACATTCACTTTCTAGTCCCTCATTAACTTAAGGGGTGGGAAAGACCCTATAAAATGCTGAACATTTTCAAGGATTTTAAATCGTAAAATGTTGCTTATAAAGGGTTATTTTTGTATGTTAAGTCATTAAGCAAGGTATAAATAGAGATGTAAAATAATAACTTTAATAATGGCTTGAAAAAGAAATAAAGCTAATTAAATGTGCCAGTGGCAAGATAATGAAAATTCTGTCAAATGTAATAATTGTGTTAAGTATGACTACAAAATAATAAATATACATATACCGGTAGTTTCTAACTTGTTAGCTATTAAATTCAGTCTTACGCTGTGGTCAGTGGTGTTCCGTCCACCCAGGTCCAATTCCCCTCAATATCTCTGTCAGTCAGACCAATCCAGACATGAAGGCCTGATGCATATAACCCATTGATGAATGTCTGTTGATTGTGGCAGAAAAAATATACAAAACACTGATCAGAGAAAAGGATTTTCCTGCACTCACTCGCACACTCACTCGCACATGCGCGTGCACACACACACACACACACACACTCAAACACACCTGTTCCTCTCTGCTGTTTATGACCACCAGATAACCTCCTCTCGCCAGACAGTCCTGGCTGCTCTCCTCCCAGGGTTTCTTTCCAGTAGAGGCATAGTAACAGTGACAGCCAAACTTTCTCCATTCATGGGGACAGCCTTCTAGAAGTTTCAAAGAATTTGATTTAGTCACAACTCTTTCTAACACATCTCCTCCTTTCACTGTGTGTGGATTTTTTTGTTGTAGATTGCTTAGGTTTTTTTTTTTTAAGTTGAAAAAATATTTGGGATTTCTTTTCAAAAATAGGTTTGCATCCTTGATGAGGACTCTACTGTACTCTATTGCAGGGCTCTCAACTAACTTTTCCCCTCACAGTACGGTACATAGCAGCGCTTGTAATGTGAACAAATTGTTCATAATTTATGGAATTTTAAGATAGAGCTAAATGTGATTATATGTTTCTCCCGCCTTGTGTTTAAAAGTGTTGAACCACTGGTGTATGCATTTTATATTGTTATGGTCTATCGTCCCACAGTCGTCCCAAAGTCTGTGTTGAACTGTCCCAGACATCTAGTCTGTGTTGAACTGTCCCAGACATCTAGTCTGTGTTGAACTGTCCCAGACATCTAGTCTGTGTTGAACCGTCCCAGACATCTAGTCTGTGTTGTACTGTCCCAGACATCGTTTTCATCGACGACGGGATGACGTTAATTTTGAGCCCTGCACACACATACTATATCACAATGTTAGAATCGCTGATTGACCTATTTACAGAGGTAACAGAAGAAGCTAAAATGTGTTGTGTTTACCACTGCTTGTCGCATTCAACCTTTCTATCTCTTTCATAAGATGGTCTCTTTCTGCAGCCAGATTGTTGAAGCCGGTCTGGAGCTGGTCTCTCTCTCTCTGGAGCTGGTCTCTCTCTCTCTGGAGCTGGTCTCTCTCTCTCTGGAGCTGGTCTCTCTCTCTCTGGAGCTGGTCTCTCTCTCTCTGGAGCTGGTCTCTCTCTGCAGTCAGCTCTCTCTCAGCTTTACACCAACAGAGAAAAACACCTCTGTTAAGCACTGCCTCTTTCACATGAAAAGATTAAAAAAATAGGCAAGACATTTTTCCTTCTATCAGGAAGGATTTTTTCAGTAGTATTATCCTGTCTACTACTTGGGCGTTTCAAGATGATGTAAAACTGAAACAGACTCACAGGAGAAGAGTCTCAGGGAGATGTTGAGAGTGGCTTGGAGGACACATAACAGCCCTACTGTCAAAACAACCAGTGCATAGATTCTTCTTCCTGTAGGAGCAACACAGGAACAAACACCTAGGATCACTTAAGTCAGCCTGAGCCTTTGTACTCACTGAAAAGGAGTTATGTGTTCCTTTGAACTGTAAGGTACACTACACACATTGCTGTAAAGAAAACAGTTTAACTACATCCAGTTGGAATAATCAATGGTACAGATACCCACTTATTTGGAAGGATTTCACTCGGAGGAATGTGATGAACTACAGATGTGAGCCTATAGGGGGAGGTGGAATGCTGTGAATGTTGCATTTGAGATCTTAAACTGGGGAGGCTTTAACGTTTGACACTGCTTACGATTAGTGTTCATTGGCCGCTCGTGACATTGCTTACCATTACAGACAGATGGTTCACACTGACTTGCATTCTTAATTCTAGACCTTTTAGGAGGGTAGACATCAGTCCTAGCATCGCTCTTTCTGCGTTCTGTTTGATGAAGCGTCGACAACAGTGATTCTGAACTTCCCCCAAACGGTGTTACAGGTGTTACTGTATGACATGTATGTTCTACTACGTTGACACAATGTTTAAACCACATGAGTGTTGTTAAAATCGCTGCATTATAAGAGACAAGATGGCCCAGTGATGGAGAGAAGTGATCCGGGGTTCAAATCCACTTTGAAGTATTTTTATGGTCATGAATTTTGTCATTGAATGATGTTGGAAAGAACCATTTGATTTTGGTTGGAAATATGTGGATGACACACAAGCAATGAGCGCAAATGCCTGACATTGTGGAGCGTGACGATGGCACTGTGATGACCCCTGTCTGTCCCTCCATTAACATTCATGTCATCCTTCAGGTGTGGACTTGTTAGATGTCCTCGTTTATGTAAAAGTAAACTTCAATTAGCACAGAAATCGCCCTCTTTAAGACCAAGGCCTACATGTCTGCATTTGAAATAAGGTTTCATAATAATAAATTGAGCAAATACAGGACATTTCATTTGCTATATTCACACACAAAAATTTTTTTAAACAACACAGGACGAGCCTGGAGGGAGATAGGGCTACAAACTGACCATGACTGTCAAAGTTCAATCGTCTTTTCCGTGGTTCAGTTGATTATTTTATTCATGTAATAAAGAAAATGTTTTTAGAAGATCAAGGTGGGGCTGAAAGCAACAAACTCTATCTTCATTCTATCTCACATTCAGTCTGCCCTGCACACTATGTCCTGCGAGTAATTACTTTATGGGACATAATATAGATTACAATAAATGTTAAAGAGATTGCAGGAATGTGGGCAAAGCAAAGGCTGCAATTTAGTAGGCTAGTCTGGCATTTGCCACACTGACTGCTACATTAACATTTGCACTTGATAGATTTTAATGAATTGTGATGATTAAGGTCTCAAGCAGTAATAACATTGTTATGTCAGTTGGTTGTTGGTGTTTGAGGCCTAGCTGTCATATAACCCAATAATAGAGAATGTTGTCCTCTAATGATCATTCTCAGGTTTTTATGGCTTTCTGTTTGCAGGCATATTTGGTTCTTACCTGAATTTGCAGTCCTTGTCCTTCTTGTCCTCATCTTTTCTCTTTGTTGCTTTGCTACTTTCTCGTAGTCATTAATATTAATATTAATCTCCATGTATAAATCAAAGTTTGTCTACTTTTGAAACTTAACAAAATGTTTCAGTTGTTTGTGTTATGTTCTTTTTTTCCATGTCTGTCACATTTCCCTCTCTGAAGTTCTGTTCATGAACAGGATGTTACACACGTCTGCGGGTTCAGACCACCGACTGATATCCATCTGCTGATGCTTTCTAACATAAAACCTAAAAGTTAACTTATCTCAACATTTCAGACGATGGAGAATACACTTTCCTTAATACTTTTTGGCCAGTGGTGACATAATACAGTATTTTAGAGTATAAATCTGTGTTAAAAAACAATAGTATAGCATCTGTATTAGTATGATACTTAAGTCTCAAGTCACATGGGAATAAGTTAGGGTCTTCACCACAGGTCCAGTGTGATATCAAAACCTACTATATTGTATAGGCAAAAATGGTACAGAAGTTGGGTCTTACATTGTACCAAGTTTACAATAGTTTATTTTCTACAGAACACAATACCCTACTGCTAGATGTGAATAGCAAACTGCCATTTCCCACTGCAAATCAATTCTGAGACACTGTAACACTTCTTACAAGGTCCAACCTCTGAGTTTAAACGTGCAAAGCACAAACAGGAAACTTCATGAAGGCAACCAAACCACGAATATGAGTATTAAGATCTTCTTTTCACCACAGACTTATGAGGTGTGAATCAGGTTTACATTTAGATTGAATCATATAGCAGACACTTTTATCCAAAGCGACTTACAAGAAAGAGAAAAAGGTGCGTAGGTCAGTGATCATAAACAATAAGATGGCCCCAAAAACATTGGGGGTAGCCAAAACATGAAGCATGCATTGTGAAGAGCAAATAAGTGCCAATGGGTGGAGCCAGGAGAACAGAAGGTGGAGAGACGGGTTCGATATCCTTCTTAGGCCAGAATGCTGTTGAAATGATCTGGCAATGCATCATTACAACTTTGTATCAAATGTTTTAAAAGTTCAATTAAGGGTGCAAAGGTACAGATGTGGACCATGGACAGTATTATACCATGTAACAACATCTGCATCATAAGGTTTCTTTTTATTATTGGTTCTGTCATGTTGTATCATTTCATAGCATGTATCTGTTGAGGCAACTCTAGATTGTGGCTGCTTCCTACCTTTTGTCCCAGCAATCAGTCAGTTCTTGGCACCCCTAATGATCATGCTGAAGGTGACATTCTTCTCCTCGTCTCCCTCCCCCTCCTCCCCCTCTTTTCAGACGTCTCCCGACAAGGTGGACTACGAGTACAGCGAGCTGCTGCTGTACCAGAACCAGGTGCTGCGGGAAGCCGGCCTCCACAAAGAGGCCCTGGAGCACCTGACCACCTTCGAGAAGCAGATCTGCGACAAGCTGGCTGTCGAGGAGACGCGAGGTGGGTGTTTAGCGGCGTGAACTCGGATGTTCTCCGGTGTGCCGCCCGCCGGGCCACCTGTATAAGAGGTCACCTCCTGCATGGTGTGTCTGATCCTTCCAGGAGAGCTGATGCTGAACCTGGATCGTCTGGAGGAGGCCACGCAGGTGTACCGCAGTCTGCTGGAGAGGAACCCCGAGAACTGGTCCTACTACCATGGGCTGGAGAAGGCCCTGAAGCCTGGTAGGCTGCTCTTAAACTACACAGCACTGTCATGACGGCACAAAGGATAAGACTGTTCTAACCTTCAACCTGCGACGCAGTGAGATCTGATCCTGTTATATAGAATACACTATATATATACTACAGTATAACGACTGCAACAAGCTACAATTTCTCAAGCTTAACTTGACTTTCACAGTTCATATTAGGAGTTTATTGAAAGAAATTCCTCTGGGCCGTATGGATTTCTCATCCTGACCTCACTCCATTGTGGCGGTGGGCTTCTAGGCAGCGTGGAGGAGAGACAGAAAATCTTTGAAGATGCGTGGGTGAAGTACCCCAAAGGACTGGTGCCCAGGAGACTGCCCCTCAACTTCCTGTCTGGTATGACCAATCACGTACCTTCTTTCATATGAACTTGGTTTGTTCATTTGCTTCTTTGGTACCTGTGGAAAAAAAGGAACATTAAGTTTACAGGTGTTTTTTTGTTGTTGTTTATTGTCGTTTGATTAATTTAGCAGACGCGTTTATCCAAACCCACACACAAAGTGTGCAGGAGAAAACCAAGGAAGATTGGAGTTCTGACAGTACTTCGGGCGTATGAATGCACGCACACAAACATCTCCTTCTCATTGTCTCACCTCAGGTGAGAAGTTCAGAGAGTGTCTTGACCGCTACCTGAGGATGAACTTCAGTAAAGGCTGCCCGCCTGTCTTCACCACCCTCAAGTCTCTCTACCATGACAAGGAGAAGGTAAAGAGGAACAAACACACTCGGTCAGTACCAGCCTCCTCGTCATATAGTAGCATCAATAATGGGTCCTTTTTTCTTCTCCTGCAGGTTTCAATCATTGAAGAATTAGTTGTGGGCTTTGAAACGTCATTAAACAGCTGCAGAATGTTCAACCAGAACGGTGAGAAAAAGAAAAGGATAAACTATTCACAATGATTGTAACTAACTGATTTGAAGAAAACATGATTTGAGAAACATAAATTCTTTGTTCAAATGAATTAGTCATTTTTGTGTTGATATGGGTTCTTGCAGATGACGGAAAGGAGGAGCCTCCCACGACGTTGCTTTGGGTGCAGTACTTCCTGGCGCAACACTACGACATGATTGGCCAGCAGACCCTGGCGCTGGAATATATCAACACAGCAATCGAGAGCACGCCTACACTAATAGAACTGTTCCTGATCAAAGCTAAGATATACAAGGTAAGAGCACGTGTGTGTCACTAATCAAATAACAAGTATTCCCTACTTCCCTCATGTAAGCATTCTCAAACATAACAAAACCCATGTAGAACCCTCAACATCCCCCAACTGTCCCAGACTTGAACATTCTAGAACAGTCACATCCTCCAACATTCTAGAATCCTTCTTACCATTTCCCTTCTCTTTCCCCCCCCCCGGGCGTGCGCGTGTGTGTGTGTGTCTGCTGTGCAGCACGCGGGTAACATAAAGGAGGCGGCCCAGTGGATGGACGAGGCCCAGGCTCTGGACACGGCCGACCGCTTCATCAACTCCAAGTGTGCCAAGTACATGCTGAAGGCTGGCCTGGTCAAGGAGGCAGAGGAGATGTGCTCCAAGTTCACTCGGGTGAGGAAGAGGATTGGGTGTGCTAGTCATCTGTTCAGCCCTTGGTCATTTGGCAACAGACAACGGTGTCTGTGTGTGTTTGTCATCTGTTTAGCTCTCGGTGAATTGGAAACAGATGAGTGTGTGTGTCTTACTCCTCCTTTGGTCTCCCCATGTTCTCCAGGAGGGTGCGTCGGCGGTGGAGAACCTGAACGAGATGCAGTGCATGTGGTTCCAGACAGAGTGTGCTCTGGCCTACAAGTCCATGAACAAGTACGGGGAGGCCCTGAAGAAGTGCCACGAGATCGAGAGGGTGAGTCCTCCTCACTTACATGGGCTGGCCTTCTTCAATACATTTTCAATGTATTATTCATAGAGCACTATTAAAAACAACGACTGTTGACCAATGTGTACATTTAAAACATGAATTACCATCAAATACAATCAGACCGGCAGTCATTCAAGCGCAAAAAACAACAACTACTACTTCTACATTTTGAATGTAGTGCTACATCACACTGTGGCAAGGGTGTAAAGTAGGCTGTTGACTGATGTTCTAGTATGTGTGACCCCCCCTCTCCACGTGTCCCGTCAGCATTTTGTGGAGATCACGGACGACCAGTTTGACTTCCACACGTACTGCATGAGGAAGATGACCCTGCGCTCCTACGTGGACCTGCTCCAGCTGGAGGACGTGCTGCGCATGCACCCCTTCTACTACAAGGCGGCGCGCACCGCCATCGAAATCTACCTCTGTCTCCACGACAACCCGCTGGCTGACGACAACAAGGAGCTGCAGGCTGACACAGGTGAGTGTGTGTGTGTGTGGAGGGGTGGGGGGGGAGGGGGTGTTATCTAGAGGGTGGGAGGATGTATGATCAGTCTGTCTGTGTGTGTTGGTGAACACGCATGCCAATCCAATGTGGTTTCCCTCCGCCCTGCAGCCAACCTGTCTGACAAGGAGCTGAAGAAGCTGAGGAACAAGCAGAGGCGGGCGCAGAAGAAGGCGCAGCTGGAGGAGGAGAAGAAGAACGCCGAGAAGGAGAAGCAGCTGAAGAACCAGAAGAAGAAGAAGGAGGACGATGACGAGGAGATCGGCGGGCCCAAGGAGGAGCTCGTACCCGACAAGCTGGCCAAGGTGCCTGACTGGATCCACTGGGTGTTTCTACCTGATTGGTCTGTTTTGTGTGTGTTGGTCCTGACAGCCCTCTCTCTTCCCGTGTCCCCCACCAGGTCGAGAACCCACTGGAGGAAGCGGTCAAGTTCATGACGCCTCTCAAGCACCTGGTTAAAGATAAGATAGACACTCACCTGCTGGCCTTCGAGATCTACTTCAGGAAAGGTACACACGTGCAGAAACCGTATACACAGAAACACACACAGGCATCAACAAAACTTTTATTCGAAGGAAGCCGTTGGGTGGTGATTGCAAAGCATGCTCTTATGTGCATTCCCCCCCCCCCCCCCCCCTCCCTAGACAAATACTTGCTGATGCTGCAATCTGTGAAGAGAGCAGTGGCCATAGACCCAGACCACCCCTGGCTGCACCAGTGTCTAGTGCGCTTCTTCAAAGGAGGTGAGAGGAAACCACTTGTTACCCCCCAAACAGTCGATTAATACTACACGATTAGCGAGGTATGTGGGTCCTCGTGTTTGGATTTAGATCTGTTCATCTGTACCCTCCTTTTCCTCCTCTTGTCTCTCTTTCTGACCTCTTAATTCTCTCACCTTTTCTGCTGTTCTCCTCTGTACCTTCTCTGTCTCTCTCTCTCTTTCTCTCTCTCTCTTGAAACTTTACCTATCCATCCCCCTCCCCTTCGTGTCTCCTCCTCTCTCCCTGTTCTCCCCCCGTCCCTGTGTCAGTCTCTGAGAGGAAGGATCTGGCCACGGCTGTGAGGACCGTGCTCAAGCAGGAGATCACGCGCTTGTTCGGAGACAGCAACGCCAAGAGCTTCAACGAAACCTTCCTCACCAAGCACTCTGACTCCATACCACACCGAGTGGCAGGTAGGGCAACACACACACACCCAGCTAGCCACAGATAGTAACTGCTTAGAGACTTGTGACAGCTTAGGGGCACATTACTAACACTGACATGATGCATTTAGTAGTTTACTTAGAGGTATTTAAGTACTAATTAATTCAAATTAGCTTCATGACATTAGGGTATTATGTATCATGTGGATATTATAGTGGTCCTTCTAAATAATTTTACTGTATTTGTTTTGACAAAATGCCATATACATGTGCCCTTCCTACAAAATGTCTGATTAAAAAACGAGACGGCTGTACCTCTTTTCCTCCCTCACTAACTCTCTTCCTGTAGCGGCTAAGATGATGGTGTACCTGGACTCCTCGACGGCGAGCAAGGCTGTGGAGCTAGCCACCGCACTGGACGAGTCTCTCAACAACAGATCCATTCAGGTTTGTTTGCGATAGTCATGTACAAACCATTATTTTCAAAGACTGACCCATTATGTATGTGATGCTTTTTTCACAGACTCATAGAGATTTTATTTAATCATTTTATTGGAATGTACTTTCTTGCTCCCTTTTTAGATTTGCAGTGAAGCCCTGGAGGGCCTTCGGAATGGCACGTTAGGAGATGCAAAGGAGAAGGCGGAGTTGTACCGCACGGACTGTCACAAGCTTTACCCCTACACGTTAGCCTTCATGCCCCCTGGATACGAGAACACCAAGATTGCCAATGGCGATGTCTCCACAGAGACTGAGGAACTGGCCAATGACATGTGAGCAGAGGCGGGCTAACGGGGCGGAGGAGAAACGGAACGGGCCATGGGCGGAGCCTTGGGTACGCCGAACGCCATTTTCAAGCCACTTCTGGAGAGACGGAGTGGGTTGGGTTGTTGCCTGTGGAAGCTTGGCTTCCCTCTCGGACGCGAAAAACTGGCCTGTGTGTGTGACATTTGTTTTTTGAGAGGAGAGAGAATAAAAATGGCCATTTTACTTTTTTAATCTTGCTGACGACTACTCTAACTGAAACTGGGGGAAGAAAATTGAACGGTTAGCAAACTGTTGAATGAACAAAGCAGATAGACAGTTCCTATGGAGACAATGAACAACGAGCAACACTGTGCGGTTGTCTGGAAGAAGAGGGGGCTGGTCAGACCGACTGCTGCATCCTGACCCACAATTCCCTTGTTTTAAACTAATCTTATTTATATGAGAGAGAAAACAGATATATAAACGTGCTTTATGGGCACAGCCATTTTCATTTCAATAAATCCAGCAAGTGAAACTCAAACTCCAAATTTGACTTCCAAAGCTTTTAGTTTTACATAGCTCTAGAACGAAAATAAACTGTGGACTATTGAAATCCAGTGCTGTTCCCTTCCTGGATCAAATGGAAATGTCACCAAGCCCAAACCTGCTAAGGAGCCCAGACGTGAGGGGTGCTTGTTGTGCCCTGGCACATTCAGGATCAGACCTGGTCATTTCCTCAATAATGCTTACTGTTTGGGTATGTGGTCAGGTTATTTAAACCTAGACCTCTACAAACTCTGAATTTGAGTTTGACTAAGACTGTATTTAAAGTAGCTCAATTGGCAGTGGCTACCTAGCACATATATAAGCCAACAGCTAGGACCTACTGTCACCTGCGATGCACATGTTTGGATCTGGATTGACTGGTTGGACTAACCATGCTAATGGCAAATGTAGTCCATGGATGTCTAATGTGGGATTAATAACAATGCTAATCTTAATACCAAATGTTTGATTAAGACTGTGCCAGAAGAATAGGTCCAGTGTGTTGATGTGTAATAAGTCCTGCACCTTGCTTTTTCTTTTGGAAAGCCTCATCCAATCAGAAGCTGGTCAAAAGGTCAACGTTTGAGAGGTCACTATGGAGGCAGAGGTCAAAAGGTTACCAGGAATGCAGTATGACTGACCGTGTTTTTCTCTCATTTCTTCTTCTCACCTTCCACCTCTTAGTTGGGTCCCAGTGTTAACAATGAGATGGTGATGTATAGCTTTGGATTTTTGGCAACAACAAAAAAGACAAATGTTTTTAGCCATCTGTATATACAGATTTTTCTCTTGGTCTAGCAAAACTGTATGGACATGGTTATCTTTGTCAGATGACCTGTGACCCGTCAGTCGTACTGAATTCTGTGTCATACCCACCCATACCCAAACACTACATCAATAAACACAGCCTCGTTCCTCTCTAACAGAAAGCTCTTTACTTTCATCACTCTAAGCAGTTTCTCTTCACAGTGTGATTTTTTTTTTAGCAGTGTTTAGCGCCACCTGAGGATCTTGAACGATAACAGACAACCAGTAGCATTTTAATTGCGTTTTTGTGTATATAAATAGTCAGTTTGAAGCAGAAATTGAATCAGGAATCACAACAGTGTGTGTCCACTGCCCCAGAACGTATATTTTGGACTTGGTTGTGAGGGATGGTTTGTGTTCTTTCCTCTCCCTCTATTTAAAGATCAGCCTGCCTTCTTTTTTCATATGTAAGACAACTACCCCCTGTTGACAAACACCTAAAAGGTACCAAATATACAATGCAATAAAAGTATTTTTAAAAATGTTGAACCGGTGGTCTCTTGTATGATAAGATTATTTTGGGGGGCGGGTGGTGGGGCTATGATGACAAATTGTTCTTTCTCCTAATTCCAATATTGCTAGTTTTTTTAAATAAATATTTAAAATAAATTATTCAATAAACTTTACCTATTTTAGACGATAAAGGGGAATGTAGAGTCCATTGGGTCTGGTCGCTGTATTATCCTAAATTTAAAACTCCGGAGGCATAACAAAAGTGAATGAGAATCACGGTAGGCCTACTACGCAATAATTTCCGAACATTTCCCTCTGGTTCTCGCGAGTATTTATTACCACGCTGTCAAAATAAGGAGCCTACTGGGTGGCAAGCGCACTCACACTCAGTTAAAAGTGCAGTCCTTTGTCTTTTCAAGAGACAAGAGACATACAGTGGCAGTGATGCTGATCAATTTGCCGTAAAGATTACGGGAGTTTTATCCTTTATCAAATAGCCTACAAGAAATTAATTGATCGATTGTTTCTGAGACACGTTTGGTGTTTCGTCCCATTATGGATTCCTCATTGGAGTTCTCCAACTCAGTTAGCAGTGTCTCTTCTATTCCAGCGCGATGTCGGATCTTTAAAATCATCGTGATAGGTGACTCTGATGTTGGAAAGACCTGCCTTACCCACCGATGGTGCGCCGGAGAATTCCCGGATAGAACGGAGGCAACGATAGGAGTCGATTTCCGTGAGCGAGTTATCGATATTGAAGGCGAGAAAATCAAGGTAATTTCGTTTTTTGGTGTCACCGAATGAGAAACACTTGACTTGGGGCATTTTTTTTACGAACGGGTTGAGTCCGTAAAAAAAAGTTATGTTCTGTCCAACATGGTACAATGAACAAGTAAATAAACTAGGCGGACTCTAGTTTCTTCCTAATCAAGTCAAAGTTGACCCGTCCATGTCAAAGGCTGTGCCCAGTTCAATTCGTTTGACACTGTTTAAACTTTAACTTCCTCCAGCTACCTTTATAAGATCAATAAGGCTCTTTGTACAATCGGAGTAGAACTATACTATTTAATTGCTACTGACGCATGCTCAAGAAGTTTATATGCAGCCATTTCTCCATGACTTGCAGTCTCCAAAGCAAGCCAAAACTATTAGCTGTAAGTAAGCCACCTAAACGTAAATGTGTTTAGTGATATGCTTTGTATGTACACATTGTTGCCCATGTTCTTCTTTTCTCTGTGTTGTGCCAACCACATGATTGAGGAAGTGTCTCTGAATGAATTTGAGACTTTGTTTTAGAAGACGGATAGTTTATTAGTCATTCAAGATGAACACATACACACGTGCAGTGACACCAACACAAACACAATGCTTAAGTGTCCATACTGAGAAAGCAGAACATGGTCTGTAGTCCTATACTCTCATTCACCAGTCTCCTACTTATTTTAATGACTACATATTTTTCTTGATTCGTGAAAGTGTCTTATTGGTTAGTGCTGTGGGAACGTGGGTAAAACCCAAATCATTTTGTTGACAACATTCTCATTGTGCCACCCCAGCTGCAGCTATGGGATACGGCAGGCCAGGAGCGCTTCCGAAAGTCCATGGTGCATCACTACTACCGCAACGTGCATGCTGTGCTCTTCGTCTATGCTGTCACAAGCCCCGCCTCCTTCCATGGGCTACCTGCCTGGATTGAGGAGTGCCGCCAGAATTCCCTCGGACAGGAAATCCCATGGTGGGTCGTCATTGTCACGATTATCATGATCACGGGGTCAGAGCGATTAAGAATAAAGTCATCGGCGTCACTGGGTTTAGTACATCCAGTCAAATCAAATGCAATTCTGTCTGTCCCAGTGACAAGGTGGCACCATTCCAGACAGTTAGGAGGGTAGAACAGAGGTCAGGGTTTGATGCTGAAGTTGGTCCCAGACTCCACATTCCAGTCACATGTTCATGCTGAGGAGTTGGATGCTAGTTGTGACTCCGGTTGTTCAGCTGGCATGCTTGGCAGGGAGGCTGGGGGGGGGGGGTCAATATTGACCCTGTATGTTTTCTAAAGATCTCATTGAGGAATCATTTAAAATTCCTACCTTTTCGGTCTCCCCGGTGTTCTTTTTCTCAGGTTCCTCGTGGGCAACAAGATCGACCTCCGTGACCAGCGTGGCGACCGGGCCGAGCGGCAGGTGAGCAGGGAGCAGGCGGCCAAGTTCGCAGAGGCCCACGGCATGACGCTGTTCGAGACCTCAGCCAAGAGCCCTGACCAGGGGGAGAAGGGCATGGGCGGACGAGGAGGACGAGGAGGTGGGGTTGGAACCCAGAACCAGGAGAGCGTGGAGGCTGTGTTCCTAGCAGTGGGGGCCAGACTGAGCCGACAGAGGAGGAGGCCAGAGCAGAGCACGGTTGGAGGACACACAAGCTCTTTCAAAATCCCGGCAAAAAAGAGATCGGAGAAGAACATGTGGTCGTGCACCTGCTGAGACTGAACTGCGTTCTCCTACCTAGGGACAGCCTCTGTGATGGGCGGGTGGTATGATTAGCAGGTAGTGAGTATACGAAATTAATCAATTTTTTTTAGTCTGAAAGACTGGAGTAATGTTGAGTGAGTTCAGACCTGCAGGGTTGAAGGTGGATCCATTTTGGATTGTGCGTGGTCGGGCCTGGTCTGTAACATTAACTTTATTCCCGTCTACAGCACTCTCTTTCTAAGCAAACTAGGTTTGATATAATGGTTTTAAGACTGTCTTAAATTTTATGCAATAAATAATCAATGTGTAATAACTTTGCCAAAAAATTATCACTGGAACAAATTGATTCTTTGTGGATGCACTAGAAAACAACGTGATGCAGTCATGTTATGGTCTTGTGCATAAGTGTGGGTGGAGAGACTGTCATGTGTGAGTGTGTGTGTGTGTGTGTGTGAGAGAGAGTGAGTGATCGCGTGCATTAGCCTCTAGAAAAAGATTCAAGTCACATGGTGTGCACAAACCACTCTAAAACAAGCCTTGAAACACACATGCACCAACACAGACAAAGAGAGAAAAAGTGTGTGTGTGCGCACAGTATGTGTTATGTTAGTGCAACATTCACCATGTCGCTGCCTAGTAGAAGGCTCTCTCTCCTAATTCCTTTTTTTTCCTCAGCAGACTTCCTTATCTGAACCTCTAGGTCCTCATTCTTTTTTGCAAGGAAGGATTTTGAAAGTTTAGCTTTTGGAGTTTAAAAGCCTAAATGGAAACTGTTGGACATCTGCTTCTGCCTCTCAGATTGACTGAAAAACTTTCCTCAGGTTATGCTGTGACCTCACAAATTCAGGGATTTTTATAGTGGAAATTGTAGGGGAATTTTGGAATGTTGTTATTTGCATGTACATTAGATGTTTTTTTTCCAGAATGTGCCACGAGCTCTGATGTAACCTTTTTAAGTGAATTTTCAAAATAAAAGTTCAATGTCAAATGAAACATTGTTTTATCTATTAACTTTTAGATGTCCTGCTTTTTTCATTTAATGTTTAACATGTCTACTGTCGGTATAACACTTAATCCTCTAATTTAACTTTTTGATGTCATTCTTTTGTTGAAGATCCACAAGAGGGTGCCAAAGCTTCTGAATCTCAAAGCCCATTTAGCTCTCCAAGAAATAAGGTCCTTTGACATGTGTAGCAGGTTACTGCAGATGTTCTACCAGTCTGGTAGCCAGCCCACTGTTCTTTGCTGCGGCATGAAGGCTGGGGAGACCAACAGACTACAAGCTGGTGAGGAAGACCGGCTATGTCGTTGGGACAGTCTGGAAGCAGTGTTGGAGAGGAGGATTTATTTTCTTCATATTCATTACTGTTTTACTTTTTCTTTTACCTGTCTGCTGCTGAAAACCCAAAATTTCCCAACGCAGTGGCGATTTTAGACTTTTTAGTGCTCAAATACACCTCAATTTCATCTCAGCACCCCTAAATATTATAATAAATTAAAAAGAATTATGAATTATTATTATCTTAAATACGTTTTAGTGCTCTAATGTGTTAAAACAATGTTTATTTATTGTTGACACATCATTATCATTTCATTTGATGCTAGTAGTTTATGAAGAAAGGGACTTTTTTAGTTTTCTGATAGTCAGTTTTCTGATTCTCGCCTGACTATATCCTCTCCCGTCCGTGCATTATCATAGGACCTACCGTCAGCGTGAGACCTGGAAGTCAAAGCTGAGCACGCAGATGTGGGCCAACAGCGGCCAAGTCTTATATCATTAACATGGACTCTGTGCACGACCTTCCACTATCCCAAGCCTCCGAGAGAAGAAGGCCCCTAATTCCCTTAAACATCGCAGGGGGTAGTTTGTTGACTAGGATTTAGCAGAAAAGAAGCTGGACACCGGCCCATTCATTCTGAAAACACGGCTATGAGGATTTAATGTGCATAATCAAAATGTATAATTTTCTGTGACGGATAGCCTAACCGGCTCATGAATGAGCGTGCTACCTGTGCAAAACCTTAGAAGTCTCTTCATGATCCGATAAGATGTTCTGGAACCTTGCACAAACCCCTAACACTTTACTTTAAAAAACAAAAATATGCAGATGTTTCCAACCCGGAAAATTATCTCTATTTTGTCAGTCCCCAAAACCACGTGTTATTTTGCCCTTTCGCCTGCAAGGGAGTGACGTTTAGGCTATAAAAGGAGGGGGGGTTGCCCATCCTGAGAGTTTCCAGTCTCCCAGCTGCATCGCCTCAGTCAGCGTGCGCAGACGCCACTCATCTCTCGACTCTCTTATTGAAGGCACGCATCGCACACTGAAACCGAACAGAAATGTTCTGCAGACGGGCAATACAGAGACTCGGGCCTCTGGCACGAAAGACAATTACACCCTCATCCAGAAATGGTGAGTTTTTGTTCATATTGACGGCAATAAATAGTTTTGTTAGAAGTGCCTGTTGTGCATCTCGACGTATAATGCGTCTCTGTCAGCATAGGTCCAGATCAGTGCATCGAAATGCATTTAAATGTCGAATGTTTTTACACTCGTTCCATTTACTCAAATGTGATCTTTCGAGTTGTTTGTCCCACATTTGTCCCTCAATATTGCACTCTATAACGTTTTGCCACTGCACTGCATCCGTGTCATACACGAAGGCATAATCAAATTATATATTGTGTCAAATGTTATTGAAATATATTGTTACTATGTAAAAATGCAATTAGAGTGGCATTGAATGTCGATATACCATTAGGCCTAGTTCGGTGGTTGTTCAGGCAGGACGCCCCCTTTTCAAAAGGAGGTGTGTCCTGCTTTTTGGAACACACAGTTCTTACTGCACAAAGATTTAAAAAACCGCAAATCACTAAGATTTTCGACATTTTTACATAACGAATGGCGTCAAATGAGATTGCACGAAACGTCGTGCAATGTCACAACTTCGTCGTTTATGAAAAATGAATGAGATCAAATGTCCGAGGATGTTCGCATGCGGGAGGGAACGTGTGTCCAAGAGCTAGTGTATGGATTATATAGAACAAAGCAGAATGTGTGCTATAACTTGAGCGTCAAGTTTCGTGTGCCTCCATATTTGGAACAAAACGTCAAATATATTGTATCCGTTTAGAAAAATCTCATAAATATATGGTTGAATGTGTTGAGAATGGAGACTACATTGTACACAGGCTGAGGGATTGTTGGATTTGGCATGTATTTTTAGAACACACCGTTCAATATTTCGTGGATCGTCCATTCACAATATATTTTCTCGTATTAATGTGGTGTTTTCTCAGGGGCCATTGGGGCCCTTATGGTATATCAATTTCCTGTTTTTGTAGGAGAACCTCACAAGCTGCAAACAGCTATGTGAATCCAACTCACTTGGACTTTGAAGCATGTTTTGTTTCTGTTCAAGTAAAATTGACCACAGGTTACTTTGCTGACTCATGTTCATATTGATGTTTCTGACATGGAAGGCTTCAGGCCTAGAGTGCTTGTGTGTGTGTGCGAGACTGCACAGTTGTGTGAGAGCACGTGTGCAAAAGAGGGAGAAAATGGCTTCTATTCAGTAGAAGGAGCAGCCAGAATCTGCCCTTGCTTTACATAACTCACTGTCTCCTTGGCGGCCTAGGGGCCTAGCTTCAGCCTGGCCAGGCCTAGCCTAGCATGTTACGTATTTCCCCTTGCCTGCACTTTCCTTGTGTACATGCATACATGGCACACATGTCACGTTGGCCATGTTACTTGTTTGACATTACGCCAGTTGCCAGGGGAGGGTGAGACTGACAGGCTGACCGTGAAGAGGGCACATGCGTGTCCTGTCTGACATGTTTGACCTCTGCCACAGATTAACTGCTTACCTGTATATATAACTGCACTTGGACTTGCCAGGCAACAGTTCTGTCACAGGTATTAGTGTTGCAGGGTCAGAGCTGATGGCATTGTCAAAGTTGTCACTGATCTGTGATCAGATTAACCCTGGGCAGATCTTAATATGAGAAGGAGAGAGGTGATGAGGACTGGGAATCAGTAATGAGAGGCAATTACATGGTGGTGTTGCATTTTGGGCTGAATGAAAGCGAGTAGTCTGCTCTAAAAATGTATGCCGTAATACAATCTATTGGAATAGTGGGTGCTTGGGGAGAATGCCTTGTAAGTGTGTGTGTTCTGCATAGGTGCAGGATGAAATGCGATACCATGAAACATGTCAGATAGGAGGGATTGAGCAAGGGGGGGGGGAGGGGTGGAGGGGGGGGGGAGGGGGGTGGAGGGAGGGGGGGGTTGGGCTGGGTTAGCCTGGGTTAGCCTGTTGTACATTGTGTTCCCTTGTTGCTGTTCAGACTAGGCTGCGTGCGCTTCCACGACACGTATAGTGCCTCATATAGAAAGCGTGTGCTTCTGTGTGTCACTGTTGCGTCGCGTACTCCATGCTGACCTTTTTAGTTTTTGTGAAATCTGACCTCAAGCCTCCACTTGAACTTTAAAACCAATTCCTTATGTACTGCAGGAATACAGTATACTGTGCATTACAGCAGAGGCCATATGTGTTTATATAAAAAATACAGATCCATTCAAAGGGTTTATATAGTGGCCAAAAAGTATATAGAGACAAGTCTACAGAGTGTGTCTGTGGGTGTAGATGTTTGCATGGATGTGTGTGCGCTGCATCTCTGGGTACATAGCTTAGCCAGTGTTTGGGTGAAGGTAGTGCTAGCAGGTTTTATTTATGGAAGAGCCTTAATGCACTGGTACCAATCCCATAAGCAGGCAAAGCAGGGTTTCTGACCGGACACTGCCTTCCGAATACAATCACGATCAACAACAACAACAGCCCATTATGAGATTTACCAGGGCCTTGACTTTCCAATGTGTTTTCAAGTGCAGTGTTCTAAGCTCCTCTGCACAATACTTACAAAATAGACTAGCCTACTTGTCGAAGATAGGGGCAAAGTATGGTATAATGACACTAATGAGATGAGTTGGTAGATGACTGCAGGAAAGGAAGAACCCTCATCGTGTATGGTGGGGCACGATGGGCTGGTTCTCTAAAATTCAAACAAGGAATCTTTGTTAGAAATTTGGGATGTAAATGTGTCCAGCTCGGCTTATGGGAACACTTTCCACTCTGGTGTTGGAAATGACCGGCGTAGCACCATTCTTAATTAGATTAAAGGATCGGTAGGCTTGTTGACGTACCAAAATACGGCTGTCTTCAGGCACAGGTGGACTGGAATGACTTGCTACCTCCTGATTAGCTCATGACTAAATCATGTTTTGAAGCATTGAGATTTTAAGTAGGAGGCTTACCCAGCATTTACCCATACTAAAGATGGCATCTTCTCAAAAGTGTATTACCTCCATATATCTGTGCGTTTATATGGATTGGGCACAGGTGTTTCCTGTCCACCAATCTTCTCTATTAATATTGTTCACAGCTGATGAACAATAGAACAACAATAGGCTCCATAGAATAATTTGTGGTACACAATTCACAAAAGCAAGTGTGTATGAAAAAGACTCGCTTACTGTATTCTCTGTCAAATGCAGCTGTGATTGTGTTTGCTTCCTGGTCCGTCCCCTAACTTTGTCCCCCACTCATCCACGTTGTCCTCAGTTGTTCCAGCACGGCAGATGTCCTTCGGGATCCCTGGTGGATCCTCAAATGTGGTGTACGTCGTGCTGTGTGGTGGAGGCCTCACGGCTGCTGCAGTCTACGTAAGTACGGCCCTTTTGTGTCGTCGCCAGTTTGTCATTTCCCAACATTTTTACAGGGCTGTTATGAATCTGTAGCAAAGATTGAGAGAGAGAGAGACTACAAATGTAGTCATAAAGTTACTTTTAAAAGAGTAACAGTCGGATGTCATTTGCCAAACTTCCACCAGCACATTTGTGGTGTCTGGGTGGCCATTTTGTGTCGTAGTAGAAGCTTATGGTGTATTTGCACAGCGCTCACCCCTCAGAGACGGTTGTCATGGAACAAGCCTAGACGTTACCATAGATCGGGCTGTGGAAGAGCACAATTGGGTCTTTGTCTCTGTAGACCCCGTTATTGTAACAAGTGCCTGTCTAGGTTAGCCAACAATGTATAGGGCAGTTTTCTTGACTTTAACTAGATGTTCTTTAAACACCAACTTGTTTAAATTATGAATGTAAATATGTTGATAAAAGGCTTGTTTGGGTATAGTTAAGGAAGTGGGTAGTAGTGCTGGCATTTATTAGGTTTGTTTCTATGGAAAGTCGTGTCCTCTTAACTTTCCTCCCTGTCCCCCACAGGCCTACAAGACAGTGAATGGTAACAGCACAGCAGTCCCCAGTCCGAAGAGTGAGTACTGCACACACGCACACAAATATTCCTTTTCACCTATTTAATGAAACTTGTACTGATATACCAATTAAAACACACATTCCAAAATAGAGAAGCTTTAAGAGGGTTATGTCAGGGACAAGGAATTTTACATACAACTAGCATGGTGCTCGTAAGCCAAGCCTAGCTGTTTTCATTTGGCAATTGTGAAATGGCAAAGGGGATTTTTCATTGCTGGGCGAGGCGAAATGTTTTGGCGGTGGAACCCAAAGCCAACATGGTAGACTGATCAATCTGAATCACATTTATCTGGCCTGTCAAAGTCGATACGTCAGTGATTAGTTTGTCTACGTACCGAGGTACCCGAGGGTGTTGTGGGAGAGAGCCCGGGCAGACTGCTCTTGGTCAGAGTTAACTCCCTCTCACGGGTTCACATGGCTACATGGTCTAGCAAAGGCTCACCCATACCACAAATACACAACCTGAGATGCCACCTTAAACTGTGTTTGTGTCTGTGTTCCAGGTGCGGAAGAGGGTGAGTATTTTCTGTAAACCACGCGCATGTCAGTGCAAACGTGTGGACTGCATGTGTGTGTGTGTGTGTGTGTCTTTCACTTTGGCACCATCTGGCATGAACCATTCCCTTTGGTTTCTCTTCACACATTCCTGAGGAGGTAGTCCTCGTTCATACTTCATGGTGGAAGCCATTTTGTTTTTCTTAACTAGTCACTAACCTTCTGCTCATCACACCCCTCTCATGCATTTTTACCAATCCCTACCCAGCATGCCAGTACTCCATCCAATTACATAACTTGCCAAGCGAAGGAGACCTGTTGCCAACATGACCTTCACAGCCATAGCAATGCTTCTCAACACACAAAAGCCCTTTTGTAATGTATGCATATTTGAGTCCACAGGGGCTCTGCATATCTGGAAGTTAAACCTTTCTTGTGCATAGAAGGGGAGAAAAAAGTTCTGTACTCTGAACTTTGATAAAAAATGTCCTTGATGTTTTTTCAAGTGCTTATCTTCAACTCTCCATAGAATGCACACCAAACCACATTTGTTCTCAACTTGCTTTTGTCCGTCCTTTGAATCTCCCCACTGATATGTAGAGCTTTGGTATGAGAGACGCTTTTCTCCCTCTGAGGTCAAGAGGTCATGTTGTACAGCGCCTTCCAGTCCACATATAGATAAAGGTCTCACTTGTTCAGACTGACAGGGGTCAGTGAAGAGAAACTATGCAGGAAAAGGCTTAAATTAGTTACGATATTGACAGGTGTAATCTTTCAAGTATACAAACTTGCTGACTGTGCCTTTTTAAGGAAACATTCTGTAGAACTGTAGAAACTATATTTCTACTTGTCTATTCATTGTATATAAGGACGTTTGTAACCCATGTGCTACACTCATCTGACCACACCGCTTTGATTTGTTAATTGATCCGAGCTCGTTCTAATAAACAAACAACACTTTTGAATTGTCGTGGATCTTTCCGGCTACTGACCGACATCCTCCTATCACCCCCCTATTCTACCCAAGATGTGTTGCTTGTTGTGGGTCTTTGGACAACAATTATTAAATGTAATAGAAATAAATCTGTCAGTGTTGACTGTTAATTGCATTTGCATGTTGTGCCAGTTGTGTACATGCCTAAAATGGGAGGTCAACTGAGGCTTGGACTTAGTCTTCGGTCGTGTTCTGTCTGAAAATGTATTTCTGCCACCTGGTTGTTTTGAGCTCATCCTCACTAATGTCATTTGAAGTTTTAAAACCTTTTCGCTAAGCCCCTTTTAAAATGGTTCTCGCCTTTTGACCTTTTGGGTATGGTGCTGACCTGGTCTTCTCCTGCCACTGATCCACTGATGGCTAGTCATATTAGTGCTAATGCTAATCTTCTGGCTGGCATGTGTCCTAGCTGCCAGGGCATCCTGGCATCTGACCCCCCCCCCCCTCCTCACTCTCTCCGTTTCCTCTTGTACCAGCAGCAGAGGCAGCACCGGTGGCCGTAGAAGCTCCTGCTGAACCAGCTCCGGTAGAGGTCCCGGCTGCCGAGGTGGTCGTAGAGGCTGTTGCTGCTGTAGAAGAACCAGTAGCGGAGACTGCTGCTGCACCAGAGCCCGTTGCTGAGGTTGTTGCCGAGGCTGTCGTTGAAGCAGTTGCCGTAGAGACCCCAGCAGCTGAAGCGCCGGCGGCCGAAGTGGTTGCAGAGGTCGTTGCAGAGGTTGCGGCTGAGCCAGTCGTCGAGGCTGTTGTCGAGGCTGTTGTTGAGGCCGTTGCCGAGCCTGTCGTTGAGGCCGTTGCCGAGCCTGTCGTTGAGGCGGTGGTGGCAGTGGTGGAGGAGGCAGCACCAGAGGCGGTGGTCGAAGCTCCCGTTGCCGTGGAGGCCGTCGTCGAAGCTCCCGTTGTCGTGGAGGCCGTTGTTGTGGTCGCCGTGGAGGATGTGGCGCCCGCCGAGGCCCCTGCAGAGGAGAGTGCGGGTACGGTCGTAGAGGAAGTCGCCCCCCCTGCTGAGACCGCCCCTGCCCCTGAGGCCGAGGTGGTGCCCGCCGCTGAGGTCGCAGCATAGACGGGGGTGGGGTCAGAAGTTAAAGGTTAACCTAGGACGGGGTTGGGTTAGTCTTGGTGTCCCCTCCCCCTTACCCCACCCTGCTCTACCCAATCCCCAGACCCAAATCTACAACATCTGACAATAAACTGCAGAGGTGGACTTTTATTCTGTGAGGACACTTTAGTTTATGCTGATTCTTATCTGGGCAAATCTAGAGCCGTTTTTTACAGTTTGGGCTACTTATCACATTCACAAACAGTTTTTAGGAGTGTAAAGAAGAGGGTTTTAGGGATTGGAAGTTGAGGAGTTTTGAATGTATACAGTACAGTTGTCCTGAGTCACTGAGTAACAGCTGTAAAGATGTATGTGCCCCTTAAATCCTAGGACACAAAATGGCACCTTGATTTCCTTTACTTTGACTGAATGGTTCAAACGGGGGAACATGACTTCTTGCACTAATTGGGCTGCAGGATTTCATGCAATTTTAAATCAGTTTGCACTCAGTTTGATTTGTAATGACAATTCAGATAAAAGTGCAGGGAACTCCTGAAGACACGAAGCAGGTGAAGGTTTTTATGCAAAAATAATTGTATCCATAGGATTTCAAAAAATAAGGGAAAGAAACGGCTTGCTAATTCTACTGCATTTTATTGTGAAATGTGACCAAAAAACCTGTTAGCTCTTGCTCCTGAGCCTTCCTCTCCGCTTCAGCCTTCTCTTCCTCTCTCCCACAGTGCTGCTCTCACACCTTTCTAGAATGAGATGAACAAGGTTTTGACGGAGATGTCATACAGCTCAATTATTTAGGGAGTAGTGGATATCCAATGGGAGCCAAGCGCAACTTTTTTTTTGTAAATGGAACCGTATAAAACTATTGTCTGGCTCCTGGGTGTACTTCCTGGTACTGTATATAATCCTGTCAGACCCTTCGATGTCACATTCTGTACTTCTACTCCAGGGATAAGTCACTCACCCAAGCACAGACCTAAGATCAGTTTCCCCTACCCTAATGCCAAGCTGAGCCCTTTAGTAATTGTTGAAATAAGCTGATCTTAGATCAGTGCTTGGGGTGAGATTACTTCCAGTAAAACCGTCAAACCGTACCAGCAGTTTACAGAACTGATGCCAGTCTCCCTTCAGCTTACTTCACCTGACTTTAGGGATTATCATTATTTTTTTTATTTTTTCTACTTTACCCGCCTTTGCCTCTTGTGGAGTGCTTATACGTGTAAATGCGATCAGTCCACAACTCATACACTGCACTCAAGCCCTCCTGTAACCAAGGCGCTTCACGCGCACACACACACACACGTCAGGCACGTATGACGCTCTAACAAGTGACACACTTCTTTGTGCCACACCAGGTGGGTTTCAATCACCTCACACTTCTCTCTCCAACCTCTAGAATCTAAGCCATTTTCTGAATTTTTTTTTCTTGTTATCTTTTATCTGTGAAAGGAAAGATCTAGGAAACTCATGAGCCTCCCCCAAACACGTCTGTTCTCTACCAACATTGGACATTTTTTACTGTCTGGTATATTGTCACCATGACCAAGTAATGCGCTATCGTGTTAATCTAGAGAATGTTTTGCTGACTAAATAAGGAAATTGAAGTCATTCAATAAAGACGTTGTCATGACATCTCGTCCTCAATTGCATTTTTTTTTTACTGCATGCATATACAATGCACTTAATATTGCTTTTCATGACGTAACAGATTTTTCTTCATTACCTTGGGGTATGCTCCTTTAGGGAACAATGTTCTACAGCCCGACAATTTCTTAATGTTGGCATTATGTAAAAGCATTTTTTTGTTAAACATTTACAACCACACCTGTTTACCAGTTCAGAAGGCAACTGGTTCCTTTCAGCATATCCAGTCTACACCCACCCACGCTGCTACAATGCTCCTAGTTTAGGACTGTATTTTGTTGCCTATTAGACACCTTACTGATCCGCTGTCCCCCTTCCTGTAGTGTTGATAGAGCTGATGTCTGCCTTGTTCATGCTCCTATGGATGACTTGGACATTCCCTGTTATACTGCTACTATGTTATACAGTGAAGTATGTAACCTATAATCTATTTAGGGACATATTTATGGCACAAATTGGTATATTTTCTTTGTTAGTCCTGAAATACACTACCGTAGTTTAAAAGTGACTGCACAAATAGCGCTGGCTACAGCAGCTGGGTTTGACAGGTCTGAACCTGTTAAACGGGTCCTTGGAACCTACATTAATTCCAGTTCCTTTAACCACACTTTCCTCTCACTGGAGAGATGTCTTCATATCCTTCTTTATTGCACAACAATTATATTTACATATTTGCCTTGTGGACATCTTTTAAACCATATATTGACCACAGATACTTCTCATGCAAGTGATGGCATAGAAAATAAAACGTTCCTTCCATAGGAGAAAAGACTAGTTCCAGTATTGTCAACAGTTTTGCCAAAAGCCTCAGCCTTGCTGCTCCTCCTGCTGGTCTGAAGGATGAATGCTTACACTGATGCCATTTTGTACTAATGCCCGCTTGTGTTAGGTGGATGTCATGTTGATGTTATATAATGTATAATATAAGATGGAGCATGAAATGGCTTGGCAGTCCCCTGTAGAGCCCCAGAGACGTCCCTGTGCCATCCCCCATGTGCCACCCCCATGGTGGAGAGGCGGGCGAGGTGAGTGCCATGTGGATGTTCAGTGACCGTGCTGTGTAGGTACCCATCCATACTAGAATATTGTCGCTTACTTTACTGCAGAGGTGAAACATGAAAACCCTGTTGATAATGTTGCCACTGTGACACCACAAAAATATCTCAAACAAAACAAGCATGACAAAGACCAATGTTATGTTTAGTATTGTAATGCATAACTAGCGTTTTTGTCTATAGTATATAAAACGGGGAATTAGAAATGTAGTCTTTGTGCTACTGCCTCCACTACCGCTAACCTCGCCACATCCTCTTCCTTGGTCCCAGGGATGGTCTCTAACATCCTGACGGCTGTGAAGAACCTGACCAGCTCCACAGTGGAAATCGCAGCGGCATCCGTGGGTGAGACGAGGATCGCTAGCGCCGTGCGACACCTGGAGGAGAATGCCCTGGATGTTCCAGAATCCCTGGAAGTTCTAGAGCCAGTCAAAGAAGACGTGGTAGTGGCTGAAGAGGAAGCGCCGGTCGAGGCCTCCGCTGTTGGGGAGATGGAGGAGCCCAGGCCTGAAGAGGCTGTTCTTGATGACGCAGGTGCAGAAGAAGCGGCGGAGGCAGAAGTGACCTCTGAACCGCAGGAAGTAGTTCTGGTTGTGGAGGTGGAGACCCCTGCTGCGGGTGTTTCTGCTGCAGATGATGAGGCGGAGGAGAAAGCTGCCCCCCTCCCTGAGGAGGCTCCAGACTCTGCTCCTTTAGTGGAAGAGGTTGGAGAGGCTGAGGAACCAGCGGTTGAGGCACCGGCTCTTGAGGTTGTTGCAGTGGAGGAGGCCACAGCAGTTGAAGAGCCAACTGAAGCTGCGTCTGCTGTGGAGGAGTCTGCAGAACCAGCCCTGGAGGTGGCAGAGGTGGCCGAGGCCATATCCGAGGAAGAAGCCCTCATCATAGCGGCGGCCCACCTGGCAGCGGCCTCGGTCAGTGCCGCCCTGGAGGTCCTGCCGGGAGTGACAGTAGAGGAAGCTGAGCCAGCTCCGGAGATCTCAGCTGCAGAGCACTGCCACTCCTGCCACAGCACTGGCCCGGCCTCGGAGGCGGCGGAACCCCTGGTTGTGGAGGCGGAGGTGGTGCCACCTGGGGTGGAGGAGGAAGCTGTGCAAGGCACAGAAGTCCAGGAGGCGGATGTCCAGGTGGAGAAGGAGGCAGTGGAGACCTTGCTCGAGGAGAGCACCTCCGAGGGAGCCGTGGAGATGGCGGAGGAAGCCAAGGAGGAGGGAACACCCATGGCAGGGCTAGGTAAAATATGCCATAGCTCACACTAGTCTGTTACTTTGCTGCTATTGGCCTAGAAAGTCAAGAAGACTTTTTTATTCGAGCCATAGACCATTTTACTTCTGACCAGTGGGAACTGGCAGGCATTATTCAGTGTTGTACAATAATAGTTTAGTGTGCAATTGGCGCACTATTATTTTTTTATTTATTTTTTATCGAATACTGTGAGCCTGTCAACCTACCACCTAATTCACAAGGCTCATGGAAATGATGAAAAACATGACCAAAACCTAAGAAATTTGTTATCAAATTTACGTATGAAGTTAGTAAAAACAGACCATTTCATTTCTGCCTATGCCCACAGCATCACAGGAGATGGCCAATCCAATAAAAAGAGGCTGCTCTGTGATGTAATAGTACAGTTGCGAAGGTAAATAGACAAAAAGACATAGAATTTGAATCTGCAGAACGGACATCTTCCTCTAATTCTGGAATGGGATACAGAAACGATTACAGCTAATAGCCCATAACAGAATTCGGTAGCATCAGAGCTTTGATATATTCAATAATTTATTCATGGTGGACTCATTTATTCATTCTTGTATAGACATGTATTTTACATTTATCTGTTATGAAGAAAAATTATTTGGGTTGGGATTTTGGTGCAATGTCCGTTCAATTAATTCTAATTCTATGAACAGCACTCGATACACTAGGCCCCATAGTACATGAGTAGGTCTAGTAGAGTGCACTGGTTGAAGTTTCCTCTAAACGAACCTGTTATTTTGTTGTTGTTCTCCTCAGCCATTGAGAGCCTGGCCGTGATCTCAGTCCAGTCGTGAGATGAACAGAGACGTGCCTTCCGGAACTTTCACCAGCTGTCAATCAGAAACAGGACAGTCATACAGCGTTAGAATGAGCTCTGATTTGTTCTTCCACTCTGTTCCAATGTCAGCAACACTAATGTGACAGTGGTCAACCCTAGGTCAAATAAACCATGTACTCCTTTTTGTCTGCTAATAGTCTAGCACTTTTCTAAGGTTTGGATAGGCACTTTGTTTAGGATTAGTTAGAAGTTAGACCTTTTGTTCCAATTACTACTTAGTAACTCAAGGTGCCGCCATTGCAAAACTCATTGAACGTATTTATATTTATAAACATGACCAGTTGACTGTATTCAGTTATCCATGTGGCCAGTTGATTGTAATAAAATGTATTCACATGACCAGTTGAATGTATTAAAAGTTATTTACATGACCAATTGAATGTATTAAAAGTTAATCACTTTACTGTTGAAAGTAGCCTATTTAAAGTTGTCTGATAGATTGTATACCCAAAGTAAAAAGTGATGTCAGTTCCTTAATGGCTATTATAGTTTTATGAAGCAATGGTGTTTGCTAACTGTCCAATACTCTGCTAACCTTTATGAAAACAATATAAACTACAAATGTAAATCAATTGTCTCCAAAGGACCCTAAACATTAGAGTATAATATTTAATATCATATAAATATAAAGTAGTATTGAGTATGTTAGGATACTTGTGTTTGTTTTTTTGCCACACAATAGAATGTTGTACAGATAAATAAAAACAACTGTAAATATGCATTTAAATAACACATTTTGTGTATCAACTTATTTTGCACTAATCCTGACTGTTGAATGAATCACAGGAAGATGTATTGACCTCACATTGAATCACCTGCAGGGTGAGTCAATATTTCAATGTTCTTGTTTAGACACAATATTTAAACAGTGGGCAATTGTTTTCTGTAACAAAAATAACATTGATTTAACCAGAAGATGGTGCTACATACTTTGTCTTAGGCCTACATGTAATTCTATGCATTTTAGAGTTATTCCTATTTCTAGGAAAATTAAATGTTTATGGTAAGTAAACCCAGTTTATTCAAGTTTACAAGCTCAAAGATAACCATAACAATATAACAATGCTGTGGGACAATACACTGCAGTGCACTGCATGAAGTTGCCTGTCTCATATGCCAGGTATACATTAATTCCATAAAGCCAGCATGTCGCAAATGCCATTGCTGTCAAACTTAAAGAGGGAATTCATTGGAAAAAAAAATATTGTTGGATGGTCGTTTGTGAAGTATTGTGTGTTGTTATTTCTGGAAACGGAGGGGGGCAGTGGCCGTTCAGCGTGACGTCACGACGTGTGTGTCAGTCGCTGGCAGGGTGCGTGATTTTGACCTGGATCTTCTCATCTACAAGCAGTAGCCTCCATGAAAAATGGCTTTGTTTACTGTTTGGAACAACAATGTATTGTGTTTCTTATTTTATTGAAAAGCAAATGAACCGGATAGGATAATTACAGCAACGGAGGCATGTTGATTCTCATCCTCCACTCCGCATTCGTTAGCTAGCTGAAACTAGCAAGCTACTAGGTTACTACGGGGTGTCAACACTAGACCCACTGCCACTGGACACTAGTAACTAGCTAGCTACAGTAAGTTAGCTTAGGCGTAGGTAGCCATATAACGTTTGCTTTCAATACAGCTACTAGACGCTACCTGTGTGTGCATTAATAAGGCGCCGCATCATCAAACCACTTTTTATTGGGCTGAAGAAGCATTTTAAGCCAGGTAAGCAGGTTGCCTCTGTCCTGTGTCTGTCAGATCATGTTTTCTGCTGCAGCTTGCCAGTGTAGCCAACTAGCCACCTACACATTAAAAATATGTTTTTATTGTAATTGGGAATACAGCATTAAGCAAGGCATGCTTTTTGCTGTCACTGCCTGGAATGTATCTCTTTAGCCTAAGCCCTGGCTTTAGTTTTTCCATAGCAAAATGACTTTTATGAGCTCGGGTTTAATTGCAAACTGTGTCTCGGGTCTGTCATTTTCTGTCATTTTTGTACACAATAGCAAGACATGCACTAGTTAATTGGCTTGCCAGACTTTTTGGAAGGGCAGTTTGTTTAATGACGTGTGGTACTACAAGCCAGCTCAGCTAGGTGGCTAGCTAGCTAACCACTAACAATTGCCCGTCTGCATGAACTCGTAAACACGTTTATTAGAAAGGAATGTAAACAAACTCTTATAGCCAACTGGAACTGTTCTTCTAGCAAACTCCTAGACCTTTAAACAAGCTATATGGCGATAGCTATCCCCAAACTGAAATAGCTAGTGCTAGCTAGCTTTTTTCCAAGTTGTGGTTGTTGTTGGCATTGACATTACATTACACTCTATCGACGATGGCAATGTTGAAAAGCATACAGTTGTAGCTATCTATCTGTAATTACTTTCTTGGCTAATGTTACTTCAAGTTTCATATATTTTAGGAAATATAAGATGTGTTCTGTTAAGAGAGTAGCTAAAGCCAACATATCTCATAAATGTGCTTGGTGCCAGATATTCTCACAGATGTTTGTGTGTGTGTTAAGTTTCAGGTTTGCGATCGAGCATACTTGTCTAGTCTTTACCAAAATAAACTGTAAGTCAATTAAACAACGATTTTAACTTCAGTTGCACCTATATTTGTCGATTTTATATGTCTTGGAATATTATTTATATCCTACTGCAGTATTGTTATTTATTATTTTTTAAATATTTTTTTAATACTTATACTAAGAATGAGGGAAGAACATGTACAATAAACACAAAAAGACCAATTATATTTTGAATGGAAATCAAAGCCACATGAGTAGGCTAACTGACATTAAACATCTATTAGTCCAACCCTCTTATCTCTCTTTCCCTACTGTGGTGAAATGCTGAATGCCTTGTGTAATGTTTGCTATAGGCTGGCTGGTCTGTGCATAAATGTTTAGTTAACGTTATTGTTTGACCAAAAATCCGGCTGAGATCAGTGGCAGGACTGATGGTTACTTTAGTAACATGGGGATGGGGCTATGAAAGCAACAGTGTTGGGTTTACTTGTCGAACAACGGAACTGCTGTTTACAAAGTGTGGAGAGGTCTCTCTCACACACACAACCACACACACACTTGGGCGTAAGATGAGACATTAAGACTTCTTGTTTTGATACACCAGGCTGTTTTCAAGAGAACATCAAATCATTTACACAAATGTCACAGCAATGGCAGTTCCCTCAGTCTTATACTAGGGTATTTGTGCAAAAAGTTAACTTCTTGAGGAATGTTTTTTGTCTTTTCAAAAAAAAAGAAAATGTAAGGTCATCCTTTGAATTCAGTAAACCCCCGCAGCTGTGAGGTGTGGCTTCAAATGAAGATATTAAATCACACTAAATCTGTTGGTGTTTTCTTTTTTTTTGGGGGGGGGGGGGGGTCAGTGCTGGAATCGGCTAGAGATGGGGAGAAATAAAGACCCTGTGTGTCTCACTATGCTCAGTCAGAGAAGATCACTGTTGTTGTTCAGGTAGAGAGTTCATGGCAGAACAGAGTCTGGGAAAGGTGAGGCCACATGGAGTCAAACCCTTGCTTTAGTGATAGCATTATAGATGCATAGGTCTGCGGGTCAGAGTTTATCAGTCACTATTTAGCAATATTCCACAATCTTTGAAGGAGTTTATCGTGTTGTGTAAAGTGAAATGATTGCAAATGTCTGGGTGTATTTTAAACTTGCATGTGGACGTTCATAAAGTACCTGTAGTTTCTAGGCCCTACACTTTGTGTTGTGTATAACGTCAGTCATCTGTGTGTGTGTGTGTGTGTGTGTGAGCTTCAGGGAGATGACAGGACACGACACAAGGCAGGGCGTTGTATCGTTAGCAACCGTCTGAACAAAAGCTCAGTTGTTGCTGGATCATGTGACACTGTGTGTGTGTGTGTGTGTTCCACCCTCATCATGTGATCTGGGGGCAGGGCTCGTTCTAAGTGCTGAGTCGCCCTCAGAAGCTCTTTCTACCGCATGGAGCAACCAGAGGAGCCAGAGAAAAAGAGAGATGGAGGGATGGATGGATGCAAAGACAGCAGATGAGAGATTTGAAGAGGAGATGTGGCTGGTGGGAGAAATGTGGAAGAATATCCATTTTGGCTAGACCACATTTCTCCCATCCTCTCCCCCCTCCCCTCCCCCCCCTCCCCTCTATTTGAGCATGAATATCATATGATCCTCTCGTACAGCAGGACACACATTTTCCTATTCCCTGGTCAGGATGACCCAGCAAGAATTCAACCAGTCATAAGACTGGGTGACACCTAGCACGCGGAATTACTTTTCAATATCGCAGCCCTTAACTGCTGTAATAGAATCATGGGCTGTATTTTACTTCAAGGTAAGTTACCCAACTTGCTGCAAGTGGTTGGTTTGTTTCGGTCCTACTGGCCTCCCTGTATTCTATGTTTATGTACAGTTTTACAAGTTAGTGCTACACCGCTAACTGGCTTCATCAATGATTTCATGACCTCAAGGTTTTATTAGCCTAGATTAACCTTTTTTTCTTCCCCTTGCTATTAGCAAGCCAAGATGATGTGGCAAACGTTGTCAGTGTCACAAGTCTTGCTCTTCGGGGTTTTAGCAATTTATTTCCCTGGTTCTAAGTTGATTTCTAAAACCTTCAAAGGGATTGTATGGGCAGCGTCATGGAGCTGTCGTCTTGGCCCCCGGCCTGTAGGTCTGGTAGGACCCGTTTGGTGGTGGAAAGTCTAGTTTGGCAGACTTGCTCGTCAAGCCCTTGGGCTTGGTTCAGAGCGTGAAGGAGGGGTGGGCCGTCTCTAAAGTGGGATAGTGTCTCAGACCTCGTTTTGTCCAAGGAATGACTCAGTATTTAAAGGAGTGTATCTGTATTGGAAAGAAAAAGAGATTGCTTAAAGATTAACTGACTTTTAAGACTAACAACTTATCTACATCTATTTTGGGGCGCAGGGTAGTTTTTGTGAGGACTACAAAAAAATGTATACAGAGAAACAGACAAGCAGCCATAGAGTTTGGGAGAGGAAGAGAGCGGGAAAGACAGCCAGGCACAGAGTGTGGGAAAGAGAGAGATCAACAGAGAGCTGGCATCCGCTTTTCCGACAGCATCATTTTAATGAAGGTCCAGTCTGTGGTTATCATCTTAGTGCCAATGGAATTGAAACCTGCAGACAATGCAATCTTCAAGGCCTTGCGACTGCAAGTATACACTCTTTTTCTCATGCACACACAAACACACACACACAAACTCTCTGCCTTTCTCACATATTCGTTGTTTTTGCGCACACTCACACACACACTCTCATGGAACCAGAGCAACAGTGTGCATGGTTGTTCCAGACTGAGCCAGTTCCCAGATCTGTCTCAGCTGTGTGCTGATGAATAATTGATGAATGAAGGCGGTTCCATTAGAACAGATCCCGGGTCAGTCTCAGGGAACATCACACCAGCCTGGCCTATCTATTATAGATGGCAGAGTTTGGTGACTGTGACAGAGGAGAGGCGGCTCAACAGCTGTGAGAGGAGGACAAATGGGGCTCTCCTTCTCTTTTCCTGGGAGGGCTGTTTGGATCAGGACAAGATGAAAGAGCTGACGACGGTTCCGTTTCAGTGAGTTTCCTGCTGTGCTTTTCACAAAAGTGTGTGTGTGAGCGATTTGTACTCTCCCCTATCTGCCTGATCGTCCCTTGTCGGAGCACTACGAAGCAGGAAATGAAGGCCCTCGCTGTAGCTAATGGCAATGGTTGCCATGGTGCCCCCCCCAGCCCCCACTCTGAGCCATCCTCTACACCAAGAGGGAGGTAACTGAGCTAACTTCCTGTTTTAGTTTTGATTCCTGACTCAGTAGACAGGCACTTCCTGTGTTGGGTAGCCAAGAGAGAGGAGATGGGAAGGGGGAGGTAGGAGGCCTTTCAGAAGCCTGGGACTGCATTCTGATTGGATCCTCAGATGAGAGCATAGGGATTGCGAGGTTGTTTATCGTCCAGGTTGTGGCTACAAAACCGAATTAGTCTCTAAATCTTTCACTTTGGGTATTTATCAAAGGAACTCATATCCCTCTTTTTGTTTCAGAGATCCGGTGTTGGCTGGGCGTATTTCCGGGCGCAGCCACACAGAAGGTCCAGTGCGAGGGGCAGGCGGTGAGCCAGGGCTGGACGGGCATGCATCATGACCTCAGTGGTGCTCGTCGACAGCGGAGGGGCGGTGGTGGAGTATGTCACCGCAGTGGAAGACCCTCAACAGGTGAGGCACACGTACACACACACCCTGTCCCTCGTCTCTGAAGTGGATTACATTTTTCAATTAGATCGTTCGATAAATGGGGGGTACTCATGCTCACTCACGATAGAGTTTGTATAACAATTTGAAATAAACAAAAAGAACATGATTGGTGTTTCTCTATGCTGCATCTTTTTTCTTTTGGACATATTTGTTTACCCGGTTTATTTGCTAACCATCTCTGTCCAACGGCCGTTTTCATACTGTGACACTCTCTTTCTCCTCCATCCATCCCTTATTTTTCAAGGAGGAGGGCCAATGTGAAGTTGAGGTGGAGATGGAGGGCGAGGCAGAGGGCGAGGTAGAGGGGGAGGCCTACGAGGAGGAGGTGGAAGCAGGGACTGGAGAGGAGGAGGAGGAGGAGGAGGAGGAGGTGGAAGGGGAGTACCAGGCAGTGATTGTAGAGGAGGTTCCAGGCGCGGGGCTGGGGCAGGAACTGGAGCAGTGCTTCTCAGCCCAGGTACTGGTGTACGATGACGGGACTTACCTGATGCATGACGTGGGGGACGAGCAAGAGGTGGAGACTGAGACGGTGGAGACAGGTGAGAGGAAGCTGGATGTGTGAACACGCACGCTCATGCACACACACTACTGGTGTGAGATACACCCAGTCCAATTTCTATGGCAAAGTGTTGGCACTTTATTTTTGTTATCTACACCACCGCTTCAGCAATAGGATATACCTGATAGGTTGAAGATGTGCACAACTCGAGGTCACTCACGTATGACCACAAAAACTTTGACCACATATTCAGCCACACTGTAGACACTGCCATCTTGTGGTTTTCCCTGGTAGTAAAACATAAAATAAATGTTATAGTCAGAATCATGCTCGATAATATACATTTCTATTTATTGCGTAAGTGGCAGTGTGGACATCGACACGCAACATAATTAAAAGCACAATAACCAGTTTTACACAAGTAATATTTGTATAAGACTGACACTTCTAGACATATCGACATCGACAGTCAACGCCTTGTCTACCAGTATTGAGTTACCTAAACACATCTTGTAATAAGAAATAAGCAGAAGTCTATTAACATCAAAGCGTAAAACAATTTAGAAATTAAATTAATAAAGTTTCAAATTATGTAAGTATAGCACTCCTCTCCGAAACTATCTATAAAAGAGTGTATGAAAAGCTTGAAGGAAAACAAACTATGAAACCTAATGTTATTTTAAGAGCCTTATTTTACGAATCAAGAAGTCGACATGAAGTTTTTCTTTGTCAAAATCTACCTTGTCTATTCTTGAACGTAGTGTAAATTATGGTAAATTATAATTTAGGAATCGTCATGTTAGAAGGTAGTCACTTTCTTCCTGTTGACGTCTAGTCTACGCAAGAGGCGGAGGATTTCCTGTGTTAGCCGCGGAAGGATATCTCTCCACCGCAGTGTGGCTGTTATGCGTTTAGCTGAATTTGAGGAGATTTCCTGTGACGGCGGAGTGATCTGAGATAGTGGCTGCCAATGCATTTCAGTTAAGTCAATGTGAATCTGCAGCAAGGGAAGAACATGGCGACTTCACTGCATGAGGGGGGGCCCGCAAACCAACTCGATCTGCTCATCAGAGCAGGTAACGTAACGAAATTACTTTCAAACTCATCAAGTTTGCGATTAGTAACGTGTCTTGCCTATGTTTATGGCGAACCCTGCGCTCTTATCCGTTAAGTAGTTGTGTGAAGTAATGGAGGGCAGATCAGGAAGTAATCACCTTGGCTAGCAACATGCATGGCGTTCTCCCGAATTTCTTCATCACGTCTTAAATTGCTATAAAGTATTGTTCATTCTGTCTTTCTGCAAGCTCGGACTGTAGTCTGCACACAATGTCTGTTGCACACCGGCATGCACTATAACGCCTTCGATATTTGTCGGAATAACGGTTCACAGCTAGCTGCTGAGAAACCAGGAAGTGTGGAAGATGTTGTCTTTCCTACGTCTTTGCCACGCTGTCTGAGTCGGAAGGGCATGTAGATTTATTTATTTTTATCCACACATCTGTAATATTTCTCATCAAAATGTAAATGGCCACTGAATTAAAATTCAGTGCCCATGTATTTGATTCCACTGTTTTCACTTTTGTGATCTTATTTCCGCTGCAAATTGAAATCTTTTTTTTGTCATATTGAATAACGTTCCACCAACAGTTTTCCTAAGCTACATAGCGTTCTTACCATAGCATGAGGTTACGTGTTTGGCGAAATTGTCATTATGTTAATTATCTGTCATTTTATGCTCTTGTTTTATTCTATTCCATCTCAACATTTCATTGCCAAAAATGGTCCCGTTGTCCAAACGAGGGATTGTCGTGGCCCGTGTAGTTTGTGGCTTCAGCAGGGGTCCCGGTCATAGCTTTTGGATTTACCATCTAGCGTTCAAGTTTATACATATTGTTTGCATGTAGTAAGTGATTGAAAGGTTATTTCTGTGAGAATTGTTTTTTTTGTTTTAAGTATTTTGTTTTAGTTGATGGCGGAAGCATTGTTATACATCAAGGCGGTCGTCGCTATGATTGACAGTACCATTAGTCCAACGGCTTTCGCGAGTCATTCGAAGTACTTCCTTCGTCCAATAAGATGTTTAAGAGGGGTTGGTCCTAAGCGAAGAGGTAGCCAATGGTGCACGGGGCGGGTATTGAGTGGCAGGTGGATTTGAGTGAGTCTTCGAAGAGAACTGGAGGGAAAGGCTGAGAAGAGTGTAAACACGGAAGTCATAGGGGACAGCACTACTTTTTGTCCAAGCTGGCTATTCTCGGCTCGGTAAACTAGTACCAAGCTTTCTCATTTTTTTACGAAGCATGATGAATTATGACAATGTCTACGGATATGCACACGTGTATCAGTTCACGTTTTTTTTTCTTTCGTTTTTTTACTACATTGTTTATTTGTCTGTGGTGTCAGACTAGCTCCTCATTTATGCATATTTATGCATGTAGTACATAACCAAACAAACAGCACTCAAAGTACCATAACGAATCGATTGTGGAAATATCTCTGCAGATCTGCCTGGTTTCAAGGGCAGTCCAGCCTATGGGATAGCTGCTCTGTGTTCTCCTATGTTGTTTGTGTGTGTGTGTGTGTGTGTGTGTGTGTAGGGCTGAAAGACTGAGACAGCCTAAAGATAGCTCCTCTGTTCCCCTCAGATATCCAAACAAGGACAGGGTAGAAAGTAAACTGATATTGCCCCCACCCCATCTCCTCCCATTTCCCTCAGTGATTGACAACAGCAACAGGTGCTCTGGGTTCCAGTCTTCAGTCTGCTGGATGAGCTGTCTCTGGCCCACTTCCTCATCTTTCTCGCCTCCTTTCCTAGTCTACATAGTAGTCTGGAAGGATCCCCCCCCCCCCACACACACACTACATTTCAGCTCTTAACAGTTAAGTGACAGGTATTAGGAAAGAAAGGCTATGTCTAAGAAGGCACTGTTTCAAACAATTGGGGATGGACCTATCAGAGGACGGACCGGCTGGTAACATGATGCCTGTCTGCTGTCTCAGCGTCAGTCAGGCTGTGCAGGTCACAGTGGCTGACAGGACTGGGAAAAGTTGAGCTGATCCTGAATCAGTCTAGAGGTACAATTGTATTGTAGGTCACTAGGGGGCACCATTGAGAGGTTTCTCACTGTGATGTAGATTGCAAATGTTTTTTTTTTACAGAAATCTCAAGTGAATTTGAGCGATCTGTGTTCGAGTAATGTGTCCGTCACTGTTGCAGGTTTTTAGTGTTGTGTACAATATTGCTAATATGGTATTTGTTACCTGTATGACTGTGTGCCCCCCTTCCGGTGCACGGGTTCTAACGTGTGTTTGTGTGTGTGTGTTTCAGTGGAAGCATCTGTCCATGGCAGCAGCATCCACTGCTCAGACAAGACTATCGAAGCAGCAGAGGCCCTGCTGCATATGGACTCACCTTCCAGCCTGCGGGGGTGCCGCAGTCCAGGTAGGTCCCCCCCCCCCCCCCCCACACACACACACACACACACATAGGAACACCGCCCATGCAGCCGTTTTAATAGCTTTTCAAAAACAACATTTAAATCCTGCCTAACCCCCTTGCCGTCCCCAGATGTGTTTGTGCCGGCATGCGTGGCCACACCGGACTTCCTGCACGCCGCCATGCGGCCCGACGCCATGACTGAGACCGTGGTGGAGGTGTCGACGGAGGACTGCGAGGATGACTGCCCCATGGAGGTCACCCTCATCGAGGAGCCCGACCTGGAGCCTGAACCTGACCACGAGCCCGTCAAGAGGAAGAAAGGTCAGCCCACACAACAGACCATAATGTATCTCTCATTCTAACCAACCAATGAATACTCCCATTCCCTGTGGTTGTCAGGGAGGCAGGACCTCATCGTATAATAGGCAACATTTCTGTATGGAAGACTTAAAACCATATCCTAAGTTGGTGCAATGCCCTCATGGTCCTTATGTATCGTACTAGACATAATTGTATCAGGCTGTTTACTTTCTGCCAAGACAGCAAGGAGGGGTTGGATGTTGATCCGATTCTGGGTGAATAACTTTATTGGTTATCTGTCCTTGTAGCCGGGCGGAAACCCAAGACGCACCACGCAGCCATACCCAACGGATCACCTGACCTCGGCATTAAGAAGAAACCCAGAGAGGGGAAAGGTGGAACACACACACACACTTGCTATCTTTTGTATCCGTTGCCATCCCAACAGAAATGTATTTTTATCTCTTGGTCATGATGACTGATTTTGTATCAAGCAACAGCATCAGCCATGAAAATAAGCATTGAATGTTAACCTGTGTGTTTGTGTCCCAGCGGGCAGCACCACCTACCTGTGGGAGTTCCTGCTGGACCTGCTCCAGGACAAGAACACGTGTCCCAGGTACATCAAGTGGACCCAGAGGGAGAAGGGCATCTTCAAGCTGGTGGACTCCAAGGCTGTGTCCAAGCTGTGGGGGAAGCACAAGAACAAGCCTGACATGAACTACGAGACCATGGGCCGGGCGCTCAGGTGAGGAGTGTGCGCTTGTGTGGCTTTTCTACGCCCGTTTTGAAAACCAACGTTGAACATGGGATTAGTCTCCACCTCTACCACCTCCTTAACACCACCCTCCTCCCTCTTCTCCCATCCAGATACTACTACCAGAGAGGCATCCTAGCCAAGGTCGAAGGTCAACGTCTGGTGTACCAGTTCAAGGAGATGCCCAAGAACATTGTCATCATCGACGATGACAAGGCGGACTCCGATGATCTCATTGGCCAGGAGTGTGCCTCTTACGAGCGGGTCCCGCCCCCGTCCGAAACGCTGCTCAGCGCCGTCGAGCTTTCCAAGACGCCCAACATCCTGCGGGGCGGGGCCAGGGCTGTGGTCCACTCCCCCGTCGTCAAGGGTAGCAAGGCGTCGCTGGTAGGGGGAGGGGCCTTGGCGGCGGGTGTCCAGCGGATAATGACGGTCTCTGCGGCGACAGACGGGAGCCAGACGCAACATTCTCACACAGCCATCATCCCCACTGCAGCCGGACCCAGGTACCAGCCTCCCACAGACTGATGCCCCTCAGATGGCATTTACAAAGAGATAATGTCACTTTATTTTGGTTGTTTCCTATAAATGCTCTATAGCGATAAAGAAACTATTAACAAAATCTTATCTTTGTCTCTACTGATATCCAAGTATAGTTGTTTATGATTGGTTGATGGTTTTTAGAAAAATTTTAGTTGTGATGCAAAAACTAAAATGGTGTCTTTTTAAACCAAAACAATAATGTGTTTGTGCCAGTTAGTTGGCTCACTGTTGACTTGTAAACAGGGCGGACCCCTCGTCACTGACCCCTCGTCACTGACCCCTCCCCCTCCCTCGTTTTTAGGACGGTCCGGGTCGCCATGCAGGTGCCGGTGGTCATGACGACGTCGATGGGCCAGAAAATCTCCACAGTTGCTGTGCAGCAGGCTCAAGGGACTACGATGACGTCGGGCCACACCCTCCTCACCAACGCCTCGTCCACGGGCAACGCCAACACCCAGCAGAAGGTAAACAATGGTCACTGTGCACTCCACACTGAGACACCACAGTGTGGAGCCATTCAGTCAGATTGCTAAACAGGAAGTGACGTGTTTGACCCTCCCCCTCCAGGTCATGATCCAGACCATCCCCACCATGGTCCCTGCCACGGCGGAGAATGGAGACAAGATCACCGTCCAGCTAGCCAAGATCATTACCATCCCCGCCCACCAGCTGGCCCAGTGCCAGCTCCAGACCAAGTCTGGCTTCGGGGCCTCCTCCCAGGGCATCAGTCTCCTGGGGGGCCCCCTCACTGTCCGTGCCCTGACCCCTGTCTCCATGGCGCCCGGCACCCAGGTGATGAGGTTGGCGGTGCCCGCCCAGCAGACGCATCATCATCATCATCATCAGCTTCACCATCAGCTGGTGGTGTCGCAGGCAGGCGGAACTCCGGTGGTTACCATGACGACGGCCAATCCCACGGTGGCGGTGGTGGCGCCCCGCATCGTCAGCGGCATCATCAAGAGCAGGGAGGTGGGAGGGAGGACTGGGGCGGAGCAGGCAGCGGTCCAGGTGATACCGGTCCTATCCGGGCCCAACCAGACAGGGGCGGACAGAGTGAACGCCAACAAGGTCACACCAGTCGTCACCCAATCAGAAGTTGCAGGCGGGGAGCTGGTCACTGTCGTTGTCAAATCTGAAGAGCCGGAATGCTGAGAAAAACAAAGAGACTTGAGGGGGATTTGTGGACGTATGTACACACACACACACAAACACACACCTATCAAAGCCCACCCAACCACCCCTATTTGCCTCTAGGGGAGGGTGGGGGCACAGTACAAGTTGGCCCCACATTTTTGTTTGTTCTTTTTATTATTGAAAATACTTTGAGACACTTTGAAAACTAAAGTTCCCATCATGCCTCCCTTCTTTTGGGCTTGTCCACCTCTGTTCTCAGATCTCCGGTTCCCAAAGTGGAACCCATAGACATAGAAATCCGGCAAATGACATTTGAAGAGACTTGTCTAGACAAAGGGACCAACTGGGATCACTACATTTTAACAGTCTCTCCTTGGAAAGATAAATCGGAAGGGATACCGTAACACTACAACAGGCAAATAATTCAAATGAACCAGAATGTGAACTGGGAGGGGAGGAAGAAGTTTGTTACACTTTGTATAGAAACGTTCTTTATTTTTTTGCCTGTGTGTTTCTCTTGCATTGACAAAGTAAAACCAGCAATTTGTTTGACTATCACTGTGCAGAACTCGTGTGACAGTGCCAGGTGCTATGTCGGTCTCCCCCACACACACACTCAGTGTCACACCACTGCCACATACCAATGCGCTCGCACACTCACACACACTCACCAGGAACTTTTGGAAAGACCGCTTTTAGGCTCCTGGAAGGCAAGTAAAGAAAAAGGGACTTGATGTGTATATATCTACTATACAGTTTACGAATTTTAAAACAAGAGCAGCCTTAGTTTTGATGACTTCTTGTTTGTTTATAAGCTAATCTAGCTTTTTTTTTTTTGCTTAATTTTTCTGACGAACAATACCTTGTACCAAGCACAGTATTACTGAGGAGTACAGAATCACTTATTTTGTTATAGTTCTCAGTGTAGGTCAGGCTCTTAAGAGTTCCTTCTGATTGGTCTCGCCCATGGATTTACTGTTGTCGCAGAATTCCTGGAGTTTCTCCTAGTGGGATGTTAACTCTCCCTCACCTCCCTTATCTGTAATAACTGACCTGGGTACCCTGTACTGCCCTCTTAGACGCTTCACTTCTAGCTATTTGAAATCGACAGGTTGTTCGGCAGCATGAGTTTATAACCCCCCCCCCCCCCCCCCCCCCGACATGTCCACTGCATTTTGCCTTTCCTAGTTAACCGATTTAGAGGGAGAAAGAGATGTTTGCGTTCAGACTGAACTAGTTTGTATATTCAACATTTGAAGTATATTCTATTTTGTTGTACTCTTGTTTCAAAGTGTATTCAAGTAGATTTTACTGAAATATAAAAACAAAAAACATTTGAAACCATTGTGTTGTGCTTGCAAATTATTTTTGGCTTTCTCTTTGCTGTAGAAAATTCAACATTCTACTTTAAAATTACAGTTGACAATTGGTAAATAGACAATATACAGTATGTACACAGCATCACCCAGTAATCCAGGAATTTCGATCTTGCAGAAGCATATCAACACAACTGGAGCAGGAGCTTAACTCGACACCAAAGAGGAGTTCAAGGTGAGGGCTTCAATCTGGGAAGGCCCAGTGTCATCACCTTAGTGACCTCATGAACTGTCTTCACATGTATAACTGGAACCCCTCTCACCACTAGATGGTAGGGGTGGGAATCTTTTGGTACCTCACGATTCGATTGAATCGATTCTTGGGGTCACGATTCGATTAAAAATCGATTCACGATCGTATTCAGTATTGTACATGCTGTATTGGACAGTTAATTGAAGTGTGACAGGAAAAGAGAGGGAGGAAGATGTACAGAAAAGGGTTGCGGTGCTGCCCCAGCTTTCAGAGCAGGCACACTAACCCAGTGAGCTAACAGGGGAGCCCTGCTTTCTTCTGGTTTTCTGACACCCCAACTCTGCAGGTTATTACAACTAGATTCAATGTTCAATTTAAAAGTTGACGTGGAGATTGTTATGATCCCTGATAGCTCAGTGGTTAGGATGTGGGCTACTGTGTGAGGGGTCTTGTGTTCAAATCTGGCTGAAGGATCTTCTTACAGCAAATTATTTGCTCTTCGACTTATAAATGAAACTGATAAAAGGTAAATTTCTTTTTAGACTCCTGGTTGAGCCTTTCCTGGTGGGACAGTTGGGAGACGGGATCTGGACAGTTGGGAGACGGGATCTGGACAGTTGGGGAGTGCGCTGCGGTTACAGGGATCTGGGCCCATGGATGTCGGCCCAGATCCATGGGCTCTGTGCTGGATTTGAACCCAGGTCATTGTGATTTAGGCCCTTGTTCTCAACCCACTACACCACGGGGTCTTGGGGAGGGGCACTGACCCCTGGGGTCAAGTTGGGAGAAAAGGAGGGTGTGGGGGAAAACACCTGGGATTCATTTTGTATCATTTTATTTTGGGGGTATTTTACAACAAGGTAGTCACATTGCACCATAAAACAGAATCACTGATAAAACCATTTCTAAAATGGACAATTTAGTCCTTAGAAGTAGTGTGAACCAACGGCTTTGAACATAAAACAACTGAATCTGTAGCACCACGTTCCAAACTTGGGTCAGACTAATTAATCAATATCTGTGAAATAACTTTTTTAACATTCCCAAATTCTTTCACAACCCCAGTTTATCAAATGTACTCCTGTGGCTTCAAAAGTCAGTTTGTGTTTGTATGTGCGTCCAATTTCTGAGGTAACTGAACTTATCTCACTTAACTCAATAGCTCTGAGCAAATATAAGTAAAGAAAATGCTAAACATAGTTGCATACACACATACAGTAAGCTCAGGGTTAGACTGGCAGACTAGACTGAGAAGAGAACGGCTTACACATACTTCTGTACAAACCAGTTGTGCTTGATGGATGCTTATCTAATGATTTATCACCCAAGTGCTTTAGACCGTTATTATCTAAATGGTGTTCCCACACAAAGCTCTCAAGTCTCGGCAAGCCTGTGTGTGATATCCACCCATGTGTTCTGATGTGGGGTAACACCAAGATAACCCAGGTCAGGAGCATGTGCAGGTTATCCACCCACCTGAACAACTTTACAACAGAGGTAGTCAGGTGCCTGCTCCTCTACAGACCATCCCTTCGTTTACTCTCTCCACATCTCCCTCCTTTTTTTCTAAACCCGGAGCTCACACTCCAGTAGAAAAGAAGACTTGAGCAGTTATGGCAGTACATTTCCATATTTTTTCCCCCTCTATTTCCTCCCTCACTCTCCCCGGTCAGTGAAACTAAAGTCACACACCAGTGAGAGGTGGTCCGAGGGGTAGTTGTAGGACGGGAGTCTGTTGGGGCCTATCTGCTCCTCTGTGGGCATGTCCAGCACGCCATCCACCCTGAGCTGGTCCTGGGAGTACCAGACGTAGTCCAGCGTGCTGCAGCACTCTCCTGTGGGCCGTATCTTCCAGGTCGTGTAGGCTGGTTCTGAAACGCCATCGCTGCTCAGCCTCTTGTAGGCCGAGTCGAGGCCGAGAGGCGATGTGGCGAAGCGCCGGTACACCTCCTCCGAGGGGATGGCGTTGAAGTCACCGCAGACCAGCAGGGGGGTGCCCGAGGCCCTGCCAGAGGGGCCCTCGCCGCCCACGCCCCGGGCCTGAGTGATGTCCTGGAGGTGCCGGAGCAGGTCGGAGCCCTGGGCGCTACGGAGATACTCCCAGCCGCTGCGGGCCTTGAGGTGCGTCACGGCGACGCACAGACGTCGGTCCTGTCGCCCGGCAACGGAGTGTAGTTACCACGGCCACCTGCGGAAAGATATACTGACTTAAGAGGAGAGCTCTGGAATTTTGTAATTGTTATACCCTGTCTCCTCTTTAGGGCCAAATTCTAAATGCCAACCAATATTACTGCAATGCAAGGGAAGTGATTGGCCAAATTGGCAAAGCCCTCATACCTGATTGGTCGGTATCAGCATAGCCGATAGACGAACTGTTGACGCTCTCCAGGAGCTCGAAGTACGATTGGTCGAAGAAGAGGGCACAGCCATCTGGCCCATTGTTGCCCTCGACGTCGAGACAAGGTGACCAGGGCTTGGGGCAGAAGTGTCCTTGGTAACCCAAGCTGGCCAGGATTGGCTGGAAGGTGTCGTAGTAGTGATCAACTTCCTGAAGACACAGGATGTGAGGTCGGTAGGTCAGGATTTCTTCCAGGATGAGGTATTTTCTGATTGCCCAGTTGAGGGCATCCAAGGGGCAGTGGACGAAACTGTCCACTCCTTCACCCAGCGCTGAGGGACAAAACCAGAGAGAGAGAGGTGGAAAAGAGGAGTAGGGTAACAGGGAGTGAGTGTGAAGGAGACAGAAAGAGACAAAGTTATCCACAACTTTAACAATGTTCACTTTTATGACTTATTACATGTATTTCCACCCACAATACCGATGGATCTTACAGTTGCCTTTGCTGGCCAAATCATAATGTCTCACTTATCTCCTTTTAATGTACCTTGAGCCAGTATGTTCCACTGCATCACCCTGATCGACCCATTGGGGGCGATGTGGCCGTCTGCATCACGGGCGCTGATGAAGGAACGCAGCGGGCGGGGGGGGCGGCCCCTCAGGGCCTCCTCGCACTCCCTCAGGAGATCCAGGGGGTCTACAGGCTCCGGGGGGGTCAGGCAGCCGCTGTGGGGGTCCTGGTAGGCAGGGCTGGGATGGTCAGAGGGAGCCAGGTCGAGGGGCTGGGCCAGGGAGCTGTACAGCCGAGAGGCGCCTCCTCCCATTGGACAAACTGGGGGGGAAGGAAGGGTTGAATATTAGTGATTATTAGGACAATATTAACTGTCAGTGAAAATACTGGATGGTTCAATAACATAACTGTTCTAAACATCTTTTCTCTAGACAAACGAGCTTCAGAGCCCACACAGGTCAACCTGGCTCAACACAAGCCATCCTTTCACTGGGGGGGGTATCTTTGTGGCAACACCAGCATGTGACACTCATCCCCCTTACAACCGCCAGTCTGATCCCTACCTATCATCAACACTCCCGGATAATCCAATTAGACAATGAAGTCTACGTGAAAAGGTCAATTTGGGGTTGTTGCTGGGAGAGAGGGCCAAAGTCGCCAACTGGCGATGGCATTTGACTAGTTTAGTTTGATCAGCAGTCAACAAATGTTTTCAGCAATTTACATTTGATAATGGACAGTAGGCTAAAACAACTCAAATTCAGTTTTAATCTGGTTTTATACGAACATTGTGGAAACACAACTGGGCTGAAGAGAAGTTGTGAGTGCTCTGACGAGCAGAAAGACCATTCTTGGTGTTGAACCACGTTCTCTTCTGTTTTGGCTGGTGAATGAATGCGTTTGTCTGTGTATTGTCTTTCCTTGTGTGCATGCCCCAGTTTCACTCCAGTTTCAACCAGTGTATGTGTGTGTACAATACGTTGTAAATCTCCTTTTGCAATTGCTCCTCTTTTCAGTCCCTGCTGTGTGTGACCTCGAAGTTCATCTGTCCAACCTTAGAAGCAGGTGAACGACAGTTGCTTGTCCGACTTTTCCCATATGCCTGGTTAGTGTGTTGGTTGGCCAACATTTTTGTGGACCAAAAGGTGGTGGTTTTGACTTGACTGAGTCATGATTACTGATATCATTTCAACATTTTAATAAGCACACTCACACACACACCATGTGTTCCTCTGAGGGCATGACACATACACACTGGGAACATTTTGTGTCCTCATTAGGTCCTACTGGTTATATTTAACTGCTGTATCCTTAGTTATAAAAGCAAAAAGCAACCAACCAACTTTCTCTCATTGTCAAGGAAATCTACACCAAATATCCCAACATACATGTAATCACTTAACAGACACTTTCACCCAAAGCAATTTACAGGAGGATTTAAACCTGTAACCTTCTGATCTGCAATCAAATGTTCTACCACTGAGCTATACCTGGAACATTCCCCCTGACCCCCAACACACCCACACAGAGCAGACACCAGCAACATCATAAACAACATTCCTTCTATCCACTTCTACAGCCCTAACCCTATACCCTAAAGCATATAAAAGTACTAATACACATAAACAGAAATGCAGTTGGTCTTACCTATAATTTCCATCATTGTCCTTTCAAAGCACTTATCACCATTGAGTTAGCCTGATATTATTGTGTCTGGTTGAGAGACTAATTGTTGCTCAGTGTTTGAGAGTGGCTTGTATAAAAAAGAAAGTTTTGCTAAATCTCAACAACGGTTGGGTAACGTCAGATAGTGTGAGATATTGCTGCTGCCCTGCGAGTTGTGTTCTGGAGAGCGCAGTGTTACCTCTCCGCTATAAACCAAAGAAAGGGGCGGAGAGAGATAAGGAAAGAGTGACGTCAGTTGACCATCTAGGAAAAACACTACAGGTCATGTGAAGAAAAAAAAAAAAACCTAAAGGTCATGTGCTATGGATGTGCCACTGTCTGTAACAGGATGCACAGCGCAACACCTAACCGCAAGCACGCGAAGTCTAAGGTGTGAACCACTGACTCAAGATTTGTAACTGTAAATGACACAACTGCTGGTCGAGATTGAGTGGTGCAATCCCGACTGTCACGTGCGTCTGCCAACGTCAATAAAATGACCACACGCACACAAAAAACATTGTACAATTTACATAATGTAGGAAAAAACAATATCGCTAAGGGAAAGAACATGGCGACTCAAGCTGTTGGAGCATACCATCCTGCCTAAGGACTAGCCTATTTTGTCGGAGCTCAAGTTAACCTTTGGTGAGAACATAAATTGAGTCCATTTATGTCCGTCTGCCCCCCCGTCCCCCTTCCCCCTTCTAAGAGTTTGCATGAATGGAAGTGTGTGTGTGTGTGAACATGTTCTCTAACTGGGTGTCAAATGATCTCTGTGCTCCCCTCTGACCTTCACTACAAACTAGCATAACAACGTTTCGAAGCCAACTTTCCACTAGCTTTAGCGTACCCGATAGCCTGGTCATAGCTACATTAGTTTGATGCTAACTTTTAGCGACCTAGCATAGCTTGCTAACACTTTTTGTATTTATGCTTTATGACAGACTGCTTATCTGTCATAATTTCCTGGGCTTCCCTGGTCATATACATTACTTACTCATCCATTGCATGACCATGAAGTATGTAGTAGCCTACATTCTACATAGACCAGGTGTGCTGTCTTAGGGTCATATGTGTGCTTGCATTTTATGGCCTATAGTGTTTGCTTGTGTTGGGTTTGGTGTATTTTTTCAGGAAACCAAATGTCACTTAGCAAACACAACCGCTTACCTGCAAACGCCCTACACATTGACTTGTAGTGTAGTAGCTAGGCTACGTACAATGTCGATCAGCGTGATTGATCCGCTTCATCCAAACTATTGTAAACACTATCTCTGCAGCCTAACCTATTAGCATACATTTTATGTCCAGCTTTTATTTACCACAAACATTTAGACGCTTGCAATACCTCCAACAGTCAAAAAAAAAAAAACTGTTAACTTAACATTGTAGAATATTAAACAGGGAGGTGGAATATAGCGACCATGAGAAATCTGTTTAAAGCTTTGGAGGCACATGGAAAAACATGCTAATGGTGCCACATTTCGAAAGACAGAGAGCAGAGAGGAAGAGAGAACGTCAGAAGATAGTGTGAGAGAGAAAGGACGGAGAGGGAGAAAGAGAAAGGGTGTGAGAAAGAGACGACCAAGTGAATCAACCAACCACATAGAATGAGACAGAGTTTAAAAGCCGCTGCATCGGACATAGTAAAAGGGTATTTAGAGCTGCAGCGCACCTTTAAACAATCCTTACCAGTGTGACGCTATGCTCCAACGTGCTGTCCCAACTGCATTGTTCGGCTTGTCCTCTGTGTGTGTGTGTTTGTGTGACTGGGCCATTAAGAAAAGTGTGTGTGTGGGTCTGTGTGTGTGTGTGTGTGTGTGTGTGAGAGAGATAGAGAGATAGAGACAGAGTCTGGGAGAATAGTAGTAGCTGTGTCTTTCGGCAGCTGCAGAACAAGGTCACAGGCAGCGCCAGTGTTAAAACAGGACCGACGCTGACATCTAGTGGCTGATCGAAGGAAATGCAATCCCGTTTAGTACAACGAAGTGTACAGTACAACTTGATCATGCAACACAGGCGACACACACAACTACATGGAAATAATTTTGCCAATCACTAGGGTATCAAAATGAGTTAATATTATATCAAGTACTGATACCATAAAAATCTACTTGAGGACTGTAACGAAGTATTTGTACTTGTAACACATGTAACAAAAGTGTAATAACAACATAATAACAGTGTAATAACAGTGTAATAACAACATAAGTGTTACAACAACTCTCTCTGGCCCTTTAACTCTGTTTTCTCTCACCCTGCCCTCACAGCTCCTGCATTCTTTCTCTACTCCCCTCTCTCATTTCTCCCCCTTCCCACCCTTACTCCCTGAATCCCAACCTGTATCCCCTTTTCTCCATTACAGCTTTGCACACACTCACTTGAGTTCTCCATCTCCTCTCTGCTTCTCCTTTCAGAAGCGATGCCCTTAGGGGGAAGCACAGAACTTGTTTTCTTTGTCTCTTCCCTCTCTTCTTGTCATCAGTGATTTGTCTTCGAACAAGTCTTTTATGTTGTTGTTCCATCACCTCTCTTTCTTTTCCTCTTCAATTTGGCTGTTTGAACACAAACCACATAGACAGAAGTGTATTGAGAAAGTAATTGAGCGAGACAGGGTGGAGAGGAGAGGAGAGGGACTAGATGGAGAGAACGAGAGGAGGGAAAGGGCAGGAGAGGCTGGGATTATGATGCAGTTATTTCTGTTTTTGCACCTCACCTGTTAATTATCGATTGGTTTACTGAACAGAAAATCCAATTTAGATGTTACAGTACTACATTTGATGAAATGTTTGTTGAATCTGATAAAACACTGTGTTCACATACAAAGCAAAGGTATGAAAAATATATAGAAAAAACATATTTAGAATATCTGAACGTTTCTTTTCCCAGTAATCCTCAAAATCACAACATTTGAAGGTGTAAATGCCCACTCTTAAAACAAGAATTCAATTTTGACAGGCTTACAGGTCTACATGTGAACATATTTCTCAGCCACTTGGTGGCACTCTTTCACTGGTTTTCTTTTAGTTCCTCATTGGGGAGAGAGAGATGGAGAGATGGAGAGAGAGAGATGGAGATGGAGAGAGAGAGATGGAGAGAGAGAGATGGTGGGAGGAAGCCTGAGGGGGTTAGATGGAGTGAGAGATAGACAACAAATGTAGGGGTGGGGTGGTGGAGAGTGGAGAGTGAGTGTGCATAAGTTGGCAGAAGGTTGTCTACTGTCTCTTGTAGGACCGTTTTGGCATGCACATGTATCTGTGGTCAATTGTGTGTTTGTGTGTGCGTGCGTGCAGAAACGGCTGTGTCTCTGGATTAAGGTGTGTGTGTGGGTGTTAGCTATCGCTGCTCCTGAGCCATGTAGTGCAGGTGGCACAATCTGATTTCATTTTAATCTTATTTCTCAAGGTGAGAACAGTTAGTTGTGTGTGCACGCATGTGTGTGCCTATGTGTGAATGTATTTGTGGTCTTTTTTTGTGCGAGATGGTATCTTGTTTTTCTGATGTCTGAAGCCAATAAAAGGACAACTGTTACACATGGATGCATGCCCAATGACACTATATCTTTTTTTGCAGTGTGTGCACGTGTACATGCCTGTCTGTGTGTATGGATTAGTGTGTGTTTGTTTTTGTGCTGTTCCAGTCTCCCTGCATGTGCGTGTGTGTGTGTGTGTGTGTGTGTGTGTGTGTGTGTGTGTGTGTGTGGAACTGCCCGCGCCCCATTGTTGGTTGCTCCGGACTATCTCTCCCTCAGCATCTGTCACCGTGGCAGCAGATCAGGACCAGAGCCCACAGACCGCTCCACCCATCTGCAGCACAGTGTGTGTGTGTGTGTGTGTGTGAAGGCCAGTTGCCTGACTGAAGTCAACATTCCTTCAATTTCTCTTCCACTTTCTTCCCAATGGTTGTTTCTCTCCCTGAAGCCTACTCTGTCTTCATGATGCAGAGCCCGCCGTCGTCCTGGTAACTCTCCTTGTCTGTCGTCCTCAGCAATGCTTACTCACAAGCAATGGTTGCCGTTGGATATCAGCGATGATTCTGGCTTCAGTTGGTTGGGTTTAGGAGCAGTGGTTGGTGGTTGTGTACCGTGTACCTCACATCTTAGGGTTAGGGTTGAGAGAGAGAGAGAGAGAGAGAGAGGGGAGGGGGGGATAAAAAACTAATAGACAAAAGAAAGAAAAGAAGGGGAAGTTGAAAAAGAAAGCTATCGGCAGATACACACACACACACACACAGAGAAGGGGATAACAGACAGGTGGGCAGACAGACTGATAGAGTGAAGACAGAGGAGAGAATAGCTGACATGTGTTTCCTTAGAGAGCTGGTTACCATGTCAGTTTTTTATCCCTCTTTTCTTCCCCCTCTTTCTCTCTTTGCTGTTTGCCCTCTTGTCTTTCTTGCTAGAAGCCTGTGTGCCCGTTGCAGAACCACTTTGATCTGTAGTCTGTGCTGTGTGTGTGTTTGTACGTATGTATGTGTGTGTACGTGTGTGTTTGTGTGTGAGAGAGAGAGAGAGAGAGACTTGGCCTGTCAGCATCACTACTGGATAGCATATGTCTACATGTCAAGTCCCACACACAGAACCTTTTTTCTGTGTGTGTGTGTGTGTGAAAGAATCTAACACTACCCCACATTTTCTCTCTCTCTCTCTCTCTCTCTCTCTCTCTCTCTCTCTCTCTCTCTCTCTCTCTCTCTCTCTCTCTCTCTCTCCCCCCCTCTCTCTCTCTTTCTCTCTCTCTCTCTCTCTCCCCCCCCCCCTCTCTCTCTTTCTCTCTCTCTCTCTCTCTCCCCCCCCCCCCCCCCTCTCTCTCTCTCTCTCTCTCTCTCTCTGTCTCTCTCTCTCTCTTTTCTCTCCTGCCACTAATTTGAGAAGAGAGCAATGGAAGGAGAAATATAAAAGTGAAAGCCATAAAAAAAAGCCTCCAAAATATGCCAGTCTCCATAATTCCTCAAGATCAAAATGTCTTCTGGTCAGTATCAATCTCTTCCCCCACAGAGCCAGAGATAACAACTCGGATGACCCCTCCTCTAATGACTGCGTTCGCACTGCACGCAGCTTAACGAGTTGAATCAACGAAGACTATCGCTTTCCTGTGTCCAATCATTCCGGCGTTATCGTCCGCCTTATAGACGCATCGACCGTTCTTTGAAGACGCATCTTCGGCGCAGAGAGACCGGCCTAATTTATTTATGATTTCTTACATATTTGATAAGGACAGCTTGCAAAGAAAGGAAAAATGTAACTTTTACAGTTTTTTATATTTTTCTACTCTGTTTGATGATCAGTTCTGAGGCTGAATTTGGAGTCTCAGAGCGTCAGTTGTTGATTTACAAACTCCTAGACGTTTTTGTGTGGAGCCCAGAGTTGCGTAGGTCTCCACACACACACACCCTTCTTCTCAAGGTCATTGTAGAGCTTTCTCATGAGCTTCTGTAAAAGACCACAACACTCTAAACCACTCTGCCGCCTTAAATTTAGACTTAAATCCAAACTGGTCTCTCTGTCTGTCTCTCTCTCTCTCTCTCTCTCTCTCTCTCTCTCTCTCTCTCTCTCTCTCTCTCTCTCTCTCTCTCTCTCTCTCTCTGTCTCTCTCTCTCTTTCTCTCTCTCACACACACAAACACATGCACACATATCCGAGAGCAGACTGACACATACAAAGATGTGCACACGCATTCGTGCCCGCCGTGCACACATTCCTTAATGGGCCCTAATTGGAGATACTGCCTGCTTGGTTGTTGAACTGGTGTGAACTGTACTGATAATTACAGCATGTTGAGTGTGTGTGTGTGTGTGCACTAGCCAGTAGAGGATTGCTCCCCTGCCAATCTCACGGTTTGACGCCTATTTGTCCTTGAAACCTGGGGATTGCTACAGGGTCACACTTGTAGTGTGAGTATCTCTGTGTGTGCGCTTTTGTCTGTGCTATGTCCAGTCTCCCTGTGGTGTGTCAGCTTCCCATCCCTCCTTTCACATCTCTATCCCTTCATCCCTCTCTCCCGCTCTCCCTCCCACCGTCTCTCCCTCCCTCCCTCCCGCTCTCTCCTTCTCTAATCTGTGGTGTAGTCGCTAATGATCCTGGTGTGGGGTAGACAGAAGGGACTCAAGGACAGGCCTCTTTGATCAGCCTAAGATCCCTGTGATCCTCCTGTCGTTCCTCACATACACACACACACACACGCATGCACACACAAACACACACACTGGACCTGCATGCATGTCTGTGTCCGTATTGTGTGTTGTTTTCTTGTCTCCTGTCTTTTCATTCTCTCATTGTAAGGGTCGTAACACACACACACACACACACACACACACAAAGCTGTGGCACCGCCTGCACTGATGGAGCACATCTGAGACCAGAGAAGCTCCATATTGAGTTGGGGTCAATAGGTATTTTTGGATTGAAATTGAGTGTGTGTGTGTTACAGTGTTTGCGTGCACGTCTTGCCCTATCTGCATATGTGTGAATGTGAGCAAATGTGTGTGGATTCCAGCACCCCTCCTTCCATCGTCCATTTGATTTTATTGGTATTTGAGCTAAACCCCGTCTGGCTGTCTTGTCTGGCACGCTCAGGCAACGCACATCAAACGACCTGACATTACGACTTCAATCTTCCAGACATCGGAGGATCTGAAAAAAAGCAGTCTGAAAATGATGCTGGCGCTCCCCAGAGCACCTTTCTGAAATATACACCTCCTCCCCTCCTCTCCTCTCCTCCCTTTCCCCTCCCCTCCTCCCTTTCCCCTCCTCCCACTGGTTATATAGCCTTGGGTGGCTGGTCTCTTTCTCTCTGCTCCTCTCCTCTCTGCTCCTCTGCTCTCCTCTCTGCTCCTCTGCTCTCCTCTCTGCTCCTCTGCTCTCCTCTCTGCTCCTCTGCTCTCCTCTCTGCTCCTCTGCTCTCCTCTCTGCTCCTCTGCTCTCCTCTCTGCTCCTCTCCTCTGCTCCTCTGCTCTCCTCTCTGGTCCTCTGCTCCTCTGCTCTCCTCTCTGCTCCTCTCCTCTCTGCTCCTCTGCTCTCCTCTCTGCTCCTCTCCTCTCTGCTCCTCTGCTCTCCTCTCTGGTCCTCTCCTCTCTGCTCCTCTCCTCTCTGCTCCTCTGCTCTCCTCTCTGGTCCTCTCCTCTCTACTCCTCTCCTCTCTGCTCCTCTGCTCTCCTCTCTGGTCCTCTCCTCTCTCCTCTGCTCGCCTCTCTGGTCCTCTCCTCTCTACTCCTCTCCTCTCTGCTCCTCTCTGCTCCTCTGCTCTCCTCTCAATATTGCTGTCACTTACCCTCTTAGTGTCATTGAGACTGGGTAGGCCTTCTAGCATTAAGTACCTATTGATTTAAGTGAGGATGGCAGGAGATTAATAATACATTGTTCTGGCCACCAGGGGGCAGTATTGCTCCATGGTAAATACATGTGTCTGGTGTAAAAGCCTACAGTGTGGCCTTGGTGGTGGTGTGGTGACTGGAATACAGGTGGTTCTGCCTGTATTGTGGATGTGTTTTATCGGCTAAATGCAAGTACACATACAAGCAAACACAGACACACACACACAGACACACCAACACACACACAGACACACACAGACAGGCTTGCTGGTGCTCGGTTGGTTCTCCTCTCCTCTGTCCTCTTTGACTTATTGTTCTGCTCTCCTGTGTTCTACCCTCTGGTCCTAGGGCTTTCATCTCACTTACATTAACCTCACACACACACACACACACACACACAAAGGTACATATGCACACAGGAATTGAGAGGTGAGCACACACACACAAACCCACATTTGCAGTCACACAAAAACACACATTCAGTCAGAGTGAATGACCAAGCAAAAACACAGGAATACTCAATTATTCTGCAGAAAAGGCTTGCAGGCAAACAGACTGAAGAAATGTCACAACCTTCCCCATGTGCTTTAGTCACAATGGAATAAGCTATAGTGATTTAGGAGTCTCTCCCTGTGTGTGTATGTTCGTGAGATTGTTTCATGTTTACTTGTGTATGTTTAAGTTACGTTGTTTATGTTGAAATGTGTACATGCCTCTGTGTGTGTGTATGCGTAAATGTGTGTTTGTGTGTATGTCCGCCCGGGGTGATTTAGAAGTTGTAGGCTACTTTAGCTGTAATGGTGTTGGGCTGTCGGGGAGAAAGGCGAAGGGAAAAACCCATTAGAGACTTGTTGTGTGGGGACGGAAAGCCAAGGCTACATTTCTCCTCTCTGGATAAGCTCAGCACTGCTATCTGGACAAACTATTGACTGTGTGTATGTGTGTGTATCTTGACGGCGGATTAGCTGTGCAGTAGCAGTTTCTCCATTACCTTACGCTATACAACACTCTCAATCCGTCGTTCTCTGTCACACACGCACACACACCCACAGTTGATTTCATGCCTCTGATTAAACCAAACATGTATTTTAATTGATTCTGATCCTTGATTATGTTGTAAATCACCTCCTTCATTAATTTAGTCCATAACTGAGCACTAAGGTAGGTACGGATGCAGTGCTAAATCTTAACTACTGGCAAATGACAAGTGTTGGCGTTGAACAGCGGTTAATATCACATTAGCGGCAATGAGATTGCTAAATCAACACGGATCACTTCAAAATCATCTGCCAGTGTCATTCCTGTTTGGTTAAATGGGCACGAGTAGGCCTACGGAATCGCAAGCTTCGCCAAGCCAATTCCCTCTGACTTGGCAGTAAATACGACAAAGGATGAAATACGGACAAAAAAAAAACGTAAGAAAAATTGAGCAATCATTCCAGACGGTAAATTCCAGAGTTTTGGATTTCAGGAATTAGCCGGTCAGTGTGATGTGTTCCGACGCGAGCGTCTTAGAGCAGCTTAGCCCAGTAATATTTAATAACCTAAGAGTAAACAGAGGAAGCAATTGCTCGATAAATAATTAAACAGAATTTTATAAATATATTTTTTAATCCACTCCAGGTTTCTCCCAAGTGACGTGATACCTTTGGACACGTCGCTGTTCCGTCTTTAGACACAGGGCGGTGCTCTTACTACACGGAAAAGAATGTGCTCGCTGTCAAAAGACGATAAATAAATAAATAAATAAATAATGTTACGGTTAAAATGGTGCTTCTGCAAAAGAAGCCGTAGCCCTTCTTATAAAAGCTGTTTCTGTAAGAAGACTCTTTTCTTATCATTTTGGTCTCAGATTTCCCGTACAAGGAAAGAGGAGGGAGAGGCAAGAGGGCGAGTGAAAGTGAAAGAGGGGGAGAGAACGAGCATGGAAGGGAGAGAGGAGAGGGGTTACGTGTTTTTGGTCCTTATCATAGGTCGTCCTGTTGGCGGGGAAAGGAGAGGGGTGAGGGTAAAACCCCCACTTGTCTCAACAGCGAATCAGAGAAAGAGGCTGACCTGCCTGTCAAACCATAGAGGGTTTGGGGTGCATGTGATATGGTAGAACTATGATAAAGGTTGATCCTTCCTTCCTTCCTTCCACCATCATAGATATGAGACATACTGTAGAGAAGGTGGAGACAGTCTGATTGCACCTGTCCAGTCATGAGCAGATCAGTGAGAATGAGGTCTTGTATTCCTCTGTTACACACTGTGTTGGGTCTCACACAGGTGCTACTGAGCCTACCAAGACACCCAGGCCGACAGGCAGTCAGTCAAACACTCACTTCCCTCACTAACACACACACACACACACACATAACTGCTAATATACGTTTCTCTCTCTCTCTCTCTCTCTCTCTCTCTCTCTCTCTCTCTCTCTCTCTCGTGAGTAAAGATGATGGAGTGATGATCCATCCTCTGTTCCCCTCCTCTTCTCCTCCCCCGTGTCTCTCTATACCACAGGCTGCCTGTCAACCCCTCCATCATACCTCGCACTGTCACGCCTCTCAGGTCTGGGAAGGGGGGGGGGGGAGAGGGAGGGGGAGAGAAGTGAGAATGAGGGGAGTGAAAGAGATCTGTATTTCTCATGTCTATAAAACACCTTGAGTTGAGAGAGAAGAGAGAGAGATAGTGGCTGAAACGGGGACATCAGGAAATGAAGGAAGGATCAAGAGAGATTAAAAGAGAGACCAAAAGAGAACGATTTTGTTCATATTGTCTCATAGTCCAAGGGCTGTCATTGCATCCATCTTTGGTTCAGTATGTGTGTGTATGTGTTTGTGCGAGTGTATGTTTGTGATGACTATGCGCTTGCTTAACCATGTCAAATTTCAATTGGACTGGAAAGTCAACTGAAGATCTTCAGCAGCTGTGTTCAACCCCAATGTGAGCACCTGCCCTCACCTGCCCTCACCTGCCCTCACCTGCCGTCACCAGCCCTCACCTGCCGTCACCTGCCCTCACCTGCCTTCACCTGCCCTCACCTGCCCTCACCTGGCCTCACCTCACACACTGACTCCATCATACTGGAAACTACAGTCCTTTCTCTTATCGTAACCAATTGGCTCATCTTAGGCATTTCCCTTAAAGGGTCACATAGCAAAACAGCACGAACATACGGGCGCCACTGATATGGGCTGACCGCTGTCACTGGCCACCCCTGGAGGAAGGGTAGGGATGGGAAAACCCCTCTTTGTTGGACACTCCTACATGCATGCGTGTGTATGTGTGGCTCCGTGTCACCGCTCCTGGCAAACGTGTGTGTCATGACTGTAAGACGACTCAATGTTTCTTCTCTTTCAAACTTTTTCCAAAACAGCCACCGCCGAACTGTATCGCCATCTTGCCTACAAACAACGTTTCCTCGTATTTTTCCTATCCATTGAAATGCACTGAATCTTTCCCTTTTTTTTGGACTGTTTCTTTTATTATCAACACCTTGCTTTCTGTCTCTCCCCCACCACTACCTCTTTCCCCTTTTTCTCCTTCCTCTTGGATGCTTTTAGCAATGTCACGCTAATTGTGGTTTAAGAGAGAGAGTCTAATTACCCTGACAAAAATCAGGGCAGACAATTATCTCTACCTTTTAGTGGCTGCATATTATTTCTGATCTAAATGCCAAAAGCTAGTTAATGCCAGACAAAGATGGCAGCCATTTAGAACGATAAAATAATGTCTCTATAATAATAATAAATAATAATAATGGTCTCTGAATCCATGTCTGTCTGTCTGTCTGTCTGTCTGTGTTGGTCTGCCCCCTATCTGTCTTTTGTCCTTCTGCCCTTTTTTCAACACTGTATTCTTTACAACCTCTCTTCCTCCCTCTCTCCTCTCTCTCTCCTCCTCCTCTCTCTCCTCTCTCTCTCCTCTCTCTCTCCTCCCTCTCTCCTCCTCTCTCCTCCCTCTCTCCTCTCTCTCTCCTCTCTCTCTCCTCTCTCTCTCCTCCCTCTCTCCTCCCTCTGTCAGTGAGAACGAGCTAATGAACAGAGTTAGCTGTATTGACCCACTTGTGGACTTTAAGGAAATCCAATCACTGCTGTCTCGGGTCTCTTTCTTCCCACTTTGGGAGATTAAAAGATTCAATTCTCCCTGCCTATCCACACTCATCATCATCTCTCCCTCTCTTCATCACTCCTTTGCTCCCCCACCCCTATCTCTGTCTTCTCTCGGTCTGTCTGCCCTCTCTCTCACTCTCTTCTGATAACTTTCGAGTCTCTTTTACAAAGTTATTCGCCCCTCCTTGCCCATTATTCAAACAGAGTACCGAGAGGCGGCACAGATAATTATCAGACAGAAGAAGAAGAGAGGAAAGCGAGAGAGAGAGAAAGAACAAAGAGAGAGAGAGAGAGCAAACGGCTTGTTATCAGGACATAATGGAGTTGGCAGATACTTCCTCGGGATGTCCCGGACAGTGCATTTAGACATTCTAATCATTTACGGTATTTGGTTGTTGCTGTGAATACAAGTATATTTTGCATTCTTCCAAAAGAACGGGATTTCGGGAAAGTAGGCATGTGTGTATAAAGTTCATTTGCATACATATCGGTGTGTGTGTCAGCGTGCATGTGCTTGGAGACTACAAGCGTCCAGATGTGTCATTAGCGGCGCCATTAGAAAGGCCAGAGCAGGTGGGGCGTCCCAGAACGCCTCCCTGGAGCTGGTGCAACGTCAACGCCAGCGCCTTGAAGACTGTCCAAGTCTGTCAGCACTGGGAATTATGAGACCTTGGACAGGAGAACGAGGCTAAAGAGTTTGAACTGGCAACTAATTAGAGGTCAGTCAAAAATAGGATGGTGTGTGTGTGTGTGGGGGGGGAGGGGGGGTTAGAAAGAGAGAAAGAAGGGGGAGTGGAGAGGAGACAGGTGGGAGAATGAGAGAGAGAGCGCGAGAGAGGGAGGGTGAGAGTGCATGAGGAGATGTGAGTGAGAGGGGGCAACCGAGGGAGGAAAAGACAGTAAAAAACGTGTCCAGCATGACACTGATACGATATCTCTAAAATACCGCGGAGGCACCTCTCCTGTCTCCCCCTCTCACTCTCCCCATCGTTCTCTCTCTTTGTCCCTCCCTTCCTGCTGCCCATTTCTTTCCACAGATCCAGAACTCTGAGGTGAGTATCTCCCATTGGCCTTGTGAATGTGCGTGGCGGCGGGCATCTGACGGGAAAAGGATCTCCTCCAGGTTCATATTCATTGTACAAGGTAGCGAGCCTCAAATCTGAATTTGATCAAACACCGCTTCTCGTTTCTCTTTCTGTTGCGACTCTCCCCTCCCCCGTTTTCCTCCCCCTCTTAGTTCCTCCTATACTTCCTTTCCTCCTTCCTGTCCTCCCTCTTGTCCTCCCTCCTTTCCCCCTGCCTATCCTCCCCTTGCTCAGAAGAGTGCAGCCTAAAATGGAATTTGCCCTCCCCAATCGATCCCCCTGTTCCGTGGTTTGAGGAAACCCGCTCACTCCATCCCTTCACTTTCCCTCACCCACCTTCTTTTTCTCTTCCTATTTTGTTCTCTGATTGATTCCTGGACCCTTCTGTCTATGTCTGGACCGTCTTCTTTTAGTTGTTGTTGTTCAACAAGTCAAGGTCTGATAGAAACATGGCAAGAACAGGACTAATGGTTTTGACCACTGAAAGGCCCGTCCAGGCTCAAGTGCTGTCTTTTGTGAGGTGCCAGAAAATCAATATAGCCAATAGAAGCGTTTGAACGCGCTTTTACCGTTGGCGGACTATTGCGTGGTGAGTGTTTGTGTGTTTTGCAGCTGTGCGTGCTGGGACATGGGTTAAAAAAATAAGTTATTTCTTGATGGGGCTCCATCAGCATTGATTAGTTGTCTTCTGGTGGTCTAATGTTTCTCTGATGTTTGGTGCTTTTAGGCCCAGGCACAGATGGAGAGAGTGAGAGGGAGGGCGAGAGGGAGGGAGAGCGGAGGGAGGGAGCGAGTCTGAGGAAAAGAGGAAAATAGAAACGCACAGAGAAGAGAGAAAAGCGACAGAACAAAAGACCCAAAGAGGAAGAGATAGAAATCCAGAGAGACGGAGAGAGAGATAAAGAGATAGAGAGGATAATTAAGAGCCGGGGAGATGCCCAGCGAGTGTGTGGGCCTGCAGCACTGCCGCAGCAGGGAACTCTGGGAACGCCACACAGGAACTAAGGGGACCACTGGGACATTCTGGGAATTCTCCCTGCTCACTTAACATGCCTCACAAACACCGGAGCTGGCTGAGACACACAAACACACAGTGACACCGACACACACAGTCACACACGCGCACACATACACACAGACGCTAATGAAAAGAGAAGCCAAGAGGCCTCTGTCGCTGCATCTTGTTTCCCCCCAGAATGCCTAGCGCTGAGGTCATGGCTGCCAACTCATTCCTCGTTCCTGTCCTCCACTCCACTCCTCCCCTTGGGAACTCTCTTGTACTGCCATAAACGTCTTCTCGCCTTTCAACCCTCCCTCTCCCTCCTCCCCCCTTTTGGTGTCCTTTCTCCTCTCCGCATCCACCCGGCCTCTCTCCTTCATCCCTCCTTTGTTCCCCCAACTCCTCTCTTTTGCTTTCCTGTCCTCCTTGATCTCTCCAATCCTCTCATCCCATCGGTCTGTCACTCTGCTTTGATGGACAGGGATACTATGTATGAGCTACTGTTGCCCTGCGAAGAGAGAGAGCAAGAAAGAGAGAGAGAGAGAATGAGAGGCAGGAGGGGAAGGAACAGGGGAGAGGAGAGAGAGGGGAGACAGGACAAAATGAGAGCCAGAGGGAAGGGGAGGAGGACAAACGGAGAGATGGACTGAGAGGGAGAGAACGAGAGAGAGAGAGAGAGAGAGAGAGAGAGAGAGAGAGAGAGAGAGAGGGATTCTCCTGTGTATATGGGGTGTATTTATATCGGAGGCTGTAGGCCAGCCAAGCTGTTAAATAATGCATCTTCTCACTGCACCGAAGGACTTTGATTAAGCCTCAGGAACTAGCCAGGCTCCGTGCTATTGTGTCTGAACTACCGCCACAGTGTGTGTGTGTGTGTGTATGCGTTCGTGCCCTTATCCACCTCTGGTAGCGTTGGCAGTTTCATCGCTAACGATGGAGTGCACTTGACTCATAACATACGCACATGCACACCCTCACAGACAGACACACACACGGAGACATACACACACGGCACGCACAGTACACGTGCGCACGTGTGCACACGTAAACACACGTGCACACGTCCAGGGTGCCTCACCATTAGCCCACGAGCTGAGGGAGGGCTTTGACGTGGATGCGCCCGTGTGCACAGAATGTGTGTACATCGGCATGGGTTTTATTTTTTTACGGAAATTCTTGAAGTCTGGGTATTTTGCGTTCAAACTTCTGAAGCCTCTTGTGTCCAATTAAAGAAACCTTGTGAGCTGCCATCGTCCCATCTCTCTCTCTCTCTCTCTCTCTCTCTCTCTCTCTCTCTCTCTCTCTCTCTCTCTCTCTCTCCCTCAACATCCCTTGTTCCCTCTTTCTCTCGCATTCTCCCTGTCCCTATACCCCCCCCCCGTTTCTGATGCGAGAGGGTAAATTAAAAAACAATCTTGGCTATCACAGGGAAAAGTAAATGTATATTTTCTGCATGCCTGCAGGCTATACTCTTACAAGTAGTTATTAGATCAAAAACACACACACACACACACATTTGTTCTCATGCTGGAGTGTATGCCTTTTTAAAATAAAAATCGGGTGGTTTCTGCAAGGCAGAGAATGAGAGAAGGAGAAAGACAGAGAGAGAATTAATCCTATGGGCAATGTAGTCAGTTGGCGAAGACCCAAGAAACCTGTCAGTATCAACCTCCCTCCTGCTCCCTCTGCTCCCCCCTTCAACCTCTCCATCCCCCTCTCTCCCTCCTCTCCCTTCCCCCTCCTCTCTATATTCACCGTCCTCCTCACTCCTGCTCAGGCAACATAGAAGACAGATTTACTTTCTAGGTGCAAAAATCGCTCTCTCTCTTTCTCTCTCTGTCATTCAGAAAAATTCATGGAAACTTTATTGGCACAGTATGCCGTGTTGACGTAGCCAAAACCTTCTCTCAATTTCGCCCTTTACCTCTCCCTTCTCTTTCTCCCTCCCTCCTTCCTTCCCTCTGTCCCTCTCTCTCCTTCCCTCTGTCCCTCTCTCTCTCCTTCCCTCTGTCCCTCTCTCTCTCCTTCCCTCTCTCCCTCTCTCTCTCCTTCCTCTGTCCCTCTCTCTCTCCTTCCCTCTCTCCCTCTCTCTCTCCTTCCCTCTCTCCCTCTCTCTCTCCTTCCCTCTGTCCCTCTCTCTCCCTAACAACTTTTCTCGTTGTTTACCTCACTTTCTTTCCGGGAAAGCAGATGTTGTTTGACCTTGGCCAGACTGGACAAGGTGTTTTGACAGTGGTATGCCCTAACAAGGACCCAGTGTGGTTGTACCACGTGCACACACACACACATGCACGCATACACACATGCATAAATGCAGCCACTTGCTCTCAGATAAATGGCACCCTGCAATTGACCGATGTGCGTGCCAACAGGTGTCTGCGTGTGTGTGTTTTGGTGTGAGTGTGTGTGAGAGATGAAGGCCTGAGACAGAGGAAATGGAACAGAAAAAACGTCAAGAAAACAAGTCTGCTGGTATCTCTCCCCTTCTTCACCGCAGGTGTGTAGCCACCTGGAGAATTGATGCGTGTGTGTTTGTGTCTGTGCTTGCGTCGGGCACTCTTTCAGTCATTGCCTCTGCGGTACAAAACAGTGCAATGGCACACCAGAACATCATTGCAATTAGAGGTAATGCGATAAAAGTCTGTGCACTCGGCAACACACGCACAAAAGCACAGCTGAAACGCAACAGGTGAAGCGTTCAGAGAGTGAACCCTACACAATAACAAGAGCTTGCACAACTACACACACACACTTACACACACACACACAGGGTAATGTGTACTGAGTGGATGCTTCCAAGCAGATGTTGAACAGGATTGCAGAGCGTTCCTCTGACGCCATTAGATACCATTACTGGCTCTTTCTGATGAGTAACGAGGTGTACGGGGGAACCATGGGACACCAAGACACACACACACACACCCTGTCACATTCCCCTCCTTCCTTCCTTTCCTTCCACTGCTCCCTAAACACACAAACACACACAATGACGGAGACAGAAATGGTGTCAGAGAGAGAGAGGACAGAGTGAACAAACTGTCCTGACATGAGCTCTGGCCCCTTCTCTAGAGATAGAGGAGAGAGAGGAGAGAGAGGAGAGAGAGGAGAGAGGAGAGAGGAGAGAGGAGAGAGGAGAGAGAGGAGAGAGAGAGGAGAGAGGAGAGACAGGAGAGGAGAGAGAGTGAAAGACATGGTTATGAGAATAAATAGATAGTTGGATCAATTGATACTGAAGATGGATAGATAGATGGATAAACGGACAGTAGGTGTGTGCATGTGTCTGTGTGTGTGAGTGGACCATTCAGAGAAAGAAAGGCAGGCCCTGCCAATGTGAATGAAAATATACACCAGTCGTATTGTTTAATTGCTGTTTCATAAAAGTTCTGGGGTGTTAGTCAATGTAAGTGTATGTGTGTGTGCATGTACAGTAGGTCTAAACCATATTTATGTTACGTATGTTCTGAATGCTAATTGTAAACCTCTATGGGCTCTCAAAATATCAGTTGACACTGTAGGAAATAGTAGTCGAGCTGAACACAGATATCAAGATTAAATTCAAACCTGATCACTGACAGATGGAAAATGACAAATTTGTTTGTACTTCACATCTTTCTCTCTTTATCTCATCCTCCTCTCCCTCTTTCTTTCTCTACCTGCATCTATACTGATACTTCACTGCATACTAGCAGTTCCTGGGCCCTAAGGCTCCCATTCTCTCTCTCTCTCTCTCTCTCTCTCTCTCTCTCTCTCTCTCTCTCTCTCTCTCTCTCTCTCTCTCTCTCTCTCTCTCTCTCTCTCTCACACCTCTCTCCCTCTCTCACCCCTCTCTCTCCATCCATCCATCCAGCTGTGAGAGTCTGTCTCCAGTCTAGTTTGTGGTTCCTGTAGCTAACAGCAATATGTTTTTCTGATTACCTCCTCACCACACAGTGACCTTGACGATTATTCACTCGGAATGGATAGATCTGTCCTGGGAGGGAGATGAAAAAAAAGAGATGGAGAGAAAGAGAGGGAGAAAGAAAAAATAGAGAGAGACAGAGGGAGAGGGGATGGCCGGTCGGAGAAGTACATCGGAGGGTGTGTGTATGTGTGTGTGTGTCGGAGGTGGGAGGGTGTGTGTGTGTGTGTGTGTCGGAGGTGGGAGGGTGTGTGTGTGTGTGTGTGTCGGAGGTGGGAGGGTGTGTGTGTGTGTGTGTCAGAGGTGGGAGGGTGTGTGTGTGTGTGTGTGTGTGTGTGTGTCAGAGGTGGGAGGGTGTGTGTGTGTGTCAGAGGTGGGAGGGTGTGTGTGTGTGTCAGAGGTGGGAGGGTGTGTGTGTGTGTCGGAGGTGGGAGGGTGTGTGTGTGTTACTTTATGGGGGCATATGAGTGTATGCCCCATGTGCTCATGAGGGTGCCAGTGGATGAAATATGGCTAAACAAGTAAGTGACCATGTGTGTTCGTGTGTGTGTGTGTGTGTGTGTGTATGAGAGAGAGAGAGAGAGAGAGAGAGAGAGAGAGAGAGGGAGAAGCGTGTTAGGCAGATCACCTGACCCATGGTCACCATGCCTGGCTGCACTCCCCATGGAGTACTTCATTTTCACTCCTCTCCTCTCTCCCTCCACCCTGTCTCCCTCTCTCTCCCTCTCCACATCTCTCTGTAGGGCCAAATGGATGAGGCTCACTGGCATTGGGGTTGAGAGGGCGTTCGTCCATCTCAGTCAACACAACCCCTCACACACACACATATGCACACACACACACACTTTCTCGCCTTGTTATAACACCAATCAGTCGACTGTCAGAGCCAGCGAGGGTTTATGGGTGCTTTATGGGAGGTGAAGCCGTAGTCTGTAGTCCATTTGGTTGCTCATATAACTGTCTCTGAGTGTGTGTGTGTGTTGCTTGAAATATATGTGTGCCTCGATAACTGTGTGTGTGCATGTGTGAGTGTGTGTTTGTGGTTTGAGTCCTCCATAACTGAATGTCTGTGTGTGTGTGTGTGTGTTTGTGTGTCCGTGTTTGTGTGGATGTGTGATTTTGTGTGTGTGTGTGCTGATAGGCCTCCATAACTGTGTGTGAGAGATCATAAAAGTCAGGGAGAGAGGTGGTGAACTGTGCTCCTCTCTGTGTCCCTGCACCATTTGAGGTATAAGATGACAAATAAGACCAGGAGTTTAATATGAGAGAGAGACACACAGAGAGGTACAAGGAGAGAGAGAGACATGGAGAGAGAGGTGGAGAAAAAGGGAGAATGCTTGTCTGCCAACTCTGCTTATATGAAAAATAATAAATGAATAAAGTAATTGGTGGTTTTGCACAGGTGACCACGTAAACACTCCTAATGACACGCATGCATAATCAGGCTTCATGTCATTGTGTACTTGAGCTTCGAGAGAGAAATTAACTCAGAAACAAATGTCTTCCACATAATGGCCACTCAAGAGCTTCCACTACAACTTAATCATGGCATAATAGTCCATTTTGTTCCATGTAATGAGTCAAATTAAAGCAGCAAACTTCTAATCAAGCCAAATGTTTCCTGTTTAGCAGTGGGCATGTGCTAAAATCTGGATGGTTGCTAAGAAACATACAGGGTGCCTCACAGCTGGGATTTTAATGTACTTTTAGGTTCCAGTTTTGTAACTCGACTTCTAGCAACTTCGTTTTTCAAACTCTAACTTGCTTTTCAAAACTAGTTTCGCCTGAATTTATTGCCAGTTCTTCTTCTAAGTAGCTAGAAACGTAAGTTTCTCTGTTATGTTGTTGCTCCTGTAGACTGTACAGGATGTGTTCTCATTACCAAAATCCACACTAGTTGGAAGACCTGGTACCCAGAGATCTTTCTGGCCAATTAGAGTTGGCGAAAGTAAACACAAGAATCAAGATGGCTCCCGAGAGTAGGGCGGGTCACGAGAGAGCCCTCTGTATCCCGACTTCCTGAGCACAAACAAGACGGGAGTGAGGAAGACCCTCTCGCTGATTGGTGCAGAGTCTCCACGGCAACCCGCTGCACTGTGGAATTATGGGTTACGGGAAAGGCTTTCTTTCACCTGCAAAGCATCTTGGGAAATGGTGGGACGGGGGGAACGGAGGGGCGGCGTGGACATGCGTGAAAGGTCTGAAATCCACCTGCACTCATCCTTTTCTTCCTCTTCTCCGCCAAACGACGTCCTCTGAGAGGGGGAAGTGGAGTTGAAGGTGTGGAGCTCACGGCGTTCGCTTGGGCACTCGGTCACGGCAGCCTGCCGGTAACAAGACAACACCCCCCCCCCCCTTCCCCCGCCCCCCCCCCCCCCACACACACTGCAATCAAACCAGAGGAATTCACGAGGTACCACACGCACACACACGCATTGCCGAAAGCACCCGCCGTGGAAAGTTCCAGAACGCCGCCCGTTATTCTTTTTCCGTCACGGGGAAAATCACAGGTCTCCCGCCTCTGTGCCAAGGCAACGTCGGGTCCCTGTGATTACTAATGATCGCTCACTTAGTTGTCGATCCCGCTGGTTTAAATTGGTGTTGAATTATAGACCCCCAAAAGAACAACTGAATATAAGAAGAGCTCTCAGGTACTGCAGGGGTTTGAACTGACTCTGAACTGAACTGCTGTTGGAGTTGTACGGCCAAATTAGGCAATACACTGACAAGAATCAAGACGCCTCTAATGATCCTTTCTTAGCTTTTTGTGTCGTGTTATTTTCTGATACTAACTTTGTTAGTTGAGGGATTGTTAGTTTATTTAAGTGTGGCAGACAATTGAGGTCAAATCCCGAAACACAATAAACTAACTTAACAGGTTGTAATAGTCTCTATCGATGCAGATGCCTGAATTGGGTTGGCTGGTTGTTTCTGACATCAGCTCACTCCCTCCCGATTTGACCCTGCTCTCGTCGCAACGGGGACGGGTTGGCCTAACCGAGACACAGGTGGCATTCAGAGATCGAGGCACGGTGCCTACTTCGTACGACGCCCGAAGCTCATTCCAGTCCGCCTATCTGTGTCCACAATACGTTCCTCATCTACTTATCCGCCTTTTTCTGGGAACGGCCATCCGAAATGCACTTTTATCTCTGCACCCCTTCATTTTCTCGTTTATCTGTTTCTATCCATCACTCGGCGAGGCTGAAGGGGAGCTCAGCTGGGAAGGAACGGCGGCCATTTTCTCCTAAGAGCCATCGCCATGCCAACAGCCCTCATAATTTAGACTCTCTTCCTGGATTCTACTCGACAACGCATTAAATCATGTTACTGCGCCCTCCCTGACCTGGTGGTGGTGGTGTGTGTGTGTGTGTGTGTGTGTGTGTGTGTGTGTGTGTAAGAGAGAGTGTGTACTATATCTCTGTGTATGTGAGAGAGATGTATTCCTGTGTGTGTTGTGTGGTGCGTAACCCTTCACAGCCCCAACAGGGTGAAATGATGACTTCATCTGCAGGGGTGGAAGGCTGTGTGTGATTCTAATCAGACAAATATTAACATCTGTTCATATCCAAAGGCCAGAGCAGATGATCTCACCTACTTCATTATGAATGATGGAGAATGGCCTGTGTGTGTGTGTGTGTGCGTGCGTGTTTGTGTCAGTGCATGGAGCACGAAGGCCAAACATTAATTCTATGAGTAGGAATTATGAGTGGGCCACATGACAAACTGAGGGAGTTGATTAACACACACCCACCTTAATTCATAGCTGTGGCATGCTGCTGTTTGAACTGTCACATCACACTAACAGACTATCAAACTGCAACATACTTGTTTCAGTTCTTTCACAACAGAAGCGTAAGTATGATTTTTTTAAAAACAGATTGAAATGTTTCACAATTAATAAGCAACCATTTGCTTAACCAAAAACCAACAGTTTTTTGCAGTGTTAAAGCCTGTTGCACGTAAGATGAATAGTGGAATAGATGAATAGATTGTTCTTAATGAATATATTGTGATTCATCATTCCATTTCTATTTTCATTTGTAAAAAATGAAAGATTGTGTGGAGAACACACACACACACACACACGTCAACACACGCATGCACACACTCACAAACACAAGATATAGCATAGACATAGGAGGGCCGCGGTGAAATTGAAATGAAACTAAATTGATACTTCAGGAACATAATATGTATTCTTCCGGAGCAAAATTAATCTGTGTGTGTGTTTGTCTGTCTGTTAGGGTGTGTGTAGGTGTGCGCTGTGTGTGATCACTCTGTGTGTGCTCTGCAGTGTTTGCATGCGGGGTGTCCACACAGTATCTATGTGTGTGTGTGTGTGTACCACCCCGCCTTTACACTTTGCTGGAAGCCACCAGTGTTGTGTTTTCATCATCACAGTCACAGCCCAGCTTGCAGTCTCTCTCTCTCTCTCTCTCTCTCTCTCTCTCTCTCTCTCTCTCTCTCTCTCTCTCTCTCTCTCTCTCTCTCTCTCTCTCTCTCTCTGACTATCCCTCTGTCCAGCTCTGACTGGGTAAAGTGCTGCTTGGTTAGGGTTACTTTCTTTTCCTTTTTCCCTCCTTCTCCTCTCCCTTTTCACTCTCTCCCTCAATTTCTTCTTCTTCTCTTACCCCCTCCCTCACTCTGTCTCTCTCTTGTGCTCAGCTTGTCTTCCATCAGCTACAGTGTTGTTGTCGCATCAAACACCAACCAAAAACCCCTGTGATCCTTCGTGTCTTCTCACACAGAGAAAACACGAACACTACCGCTCCCCTTGTGTTTTCATCATCACAGTCACAGCCCAGCTTGCAGTCTCTCTCTCTCTCTCTCTCTCTCTCTCTCTCTCTCTCTCTCTCTCTCTCTCTCTCTCTCTCTCTCTCTCTCTCTCTCCATCTCTCTCTCTTCCCTCTCTCTCTCTCTCTCTCTCTCCCTCTCTCTCCCTCTCTCTCTCTCTCTCTCTCTCTCTCTCTCTCCCTCTCTCCTCCCACTCTCTCTTCCTGCTCCTCCTGTCTGTCTGTCCTTCCCCAGTCCCAGTCCATTCTATGTGGGCCCCCCCTTCTTTCAGAGTTGACTTCAGTGGTCCGGACTCCAGATTGTAAAATAACAGAAACTACACAGACGTCAGTCAACGTCCTACTGTCATCTGTTCTCCCAAAACATGCATAAATACTGGTCAGTACGATGACTCTATAAGACCCAGCATAGTGTTTGATTGGACAATCTGGCGGTTCTTTGATCCTTCTTTGCGTTCCCCCCCCCATTGTTCTCTTCTTTCTGTCTTCCTTTTCTCCTCCCCCTCTTCTCCCCTCTGACTCCGACCCACCTCTGTCTCACCTGTCAGGTAGACCATAATTCCCCCTGCCCATCGCCACGGTAACCCCATGCATCAGAGGGGGAGCAGCTGTCACGTGTAATTGAAAAGAGAGTTACGTGTGTGTGTGTGTGTGTGTGTGTGCGCGCGAGTTCGTCCGTGTGTGTCTCCCCATCTCCAAACTGACAAACAACCGAACAAATCTTTTCTGATCTTAACAACAACACACTGACCCTTCCTCATTCTCCTCCCCCTCGCCCTCCTCCCCTCCACCCCTCCACCCGCCCTCACAATCCCTTTTACAAGACCATCCTACCCCATCTGTGCTGTGATCCCCCCCCTGTCATAGTCTGCTGGCATTCCTGTCAACTAAAATGACGGACTGCACCTTTAGCCTTGGGCCGGGCTGCAACGTTTGATGGCCAAGCTGCCTTAGTCCAGAACATCCCTGTGCTGTCAAAACACACACACACACACGCACACACACACTCAGACACGTCTCTAGTCGTGCCCTTGCCGCCAATTTGTGTGATTTAATTGGTGGATTTACCGTTCCGAGTGAGGTGAACGGTTGTCCGTCAGACGATTTAGGGCCGGGGCCGACATGTGGGAAGGGGAGGAGCTGCAGATGTTTGTTTTTGTAACTTTTCTCTCGCCAGTTTGACAGAGAGAGAAAGAAAGAGGCTGTCTGTGTCCCTGTTTGCTGCCTTCCGGTCTGCCTGTCTACATGCTTCCCTACATTTCTGCCTGCCTGCTTGTCTACCTGTCTGTCTACTTGCCTGCCTGTCTACCTGCCTGCCTGTCTAACTGCCTGTCTGCCTCTGTGTCCCTCTATCTGCCTGGCTGCCTACCTTCCTCTCTTATACTTTGCCTTATTTTAAATGTGTGTACGTCTCTCAGATTTGACATTCCCCAAATTGGAAGTTTGTCATCGTTAAGAATCTCCTCAGAGTTTCGCTAATGTTGTGAGGTGGGGATGGGGTGCTGGGGGGGGGGGGGTGGGTGGTGGTGGAGGGCGGGGAGGGGGGGGGCGGGGAGGGGGGGGGGGGTGTTTGCAGCATACAGCCCTCTTCTAAACTATTTGGGAACAGATGCAGCCCATGTATCACTGTCAGAGAGAAGCAGCGGCGTGAGAGTTTACGAGTGTGCGCACACGCACACGCACACACAGGCACACTCTCTCACACTGTGTACTGTGTTTTTAGATAAGTAGCGCGGGCTACAGGAAGCAGAAATAATTTACTTCCTCTCATGCACAACTTGGTTGATTAAATGTACATGTTAAGAGCTCATCCATCTAGGGCTGGTGACAGGAACTACTGCTCTCTCTCTCTCTCTCTCTCTCTCTCTCTCTCTACCTTTTCTCTACCTCTCGCACTTCTTCTCCTCCATCTACTTCCCTCTTTCATTTTTCTCCTGTTCCCCACCCTCCCCCTCACTTTTTCTCCCTCCCTCCCTCCTTCCCTCCCTCTGTCGCTTTCCCTCTCTCTTTTCCTGTCCACATTTATTCATTTTGTTTCTCTCCAGCTGCCCAAAGATAAGTGGCTGTTTATCAAATTGCCTGTCAGAAATGTCCAGAGAGTTAATCAAAGGCTCTTATCATACTCTAGAGAAGAAAAAAAGAGAGAGAGAGAGAGATGAGGGAGGAAAGGAGAGCGGGAGGAGTGGGTGAGAGTAAAAAACATCCCTTAGATTTTAATTTCATGAATTGGGTTAGTTTTAAGTCTGGTTTGTACAGCTTTGTGTGGACGATGTGTGTGTGTGCGTGGGACTTAACCGAGGCAGACGAGAGCTTCTCTTAGAAATATCAAATATAATTTTGAGCCCCTGCCCCTCTCCTCCTTTCCTTTCCCTTCCTTTTCTCATCTTCCTCCTGTTCCTCCTCCTCCTCTTCGCCTCCCCTGGGTGTCATCAGTGTTTTGGCTTGTTTCCAGGAGGTTGGAGACTTAATGAGACGTTACTTATGTATATGTATAAGTACTACACACACACACACAATCATACACACACATACATACTTTTACTGCAGTGTGAGGCAGCAGTGATCAGACCAGACTAGGCTAGACCACATTAGACTAGTGTGTGTGTGTGTGTGTGTGTGTGTGTGTGTGTGTGTGTAAGTGTATTTTGGAGAGGGCAAAGATGGCTTTTGATTATTTGCATACAGTCAGAGTGGTTACAATGTTCTGATGGTGGAGGGGTATGGGGGAGGTTTGAGGGGGGGGGGGCGGCTTGCTGAAATAGATGGAGGGATTGAGGAGAGGGACATTAAAAGATGGAGATGCAGAACTGAGATGGAGAGGTGGAGGGGAAGATGAGACTGAGAAACGGAAGCGATAAAAAAGACAGAAAGGGAGAGCGAAGCAGAGAAGTACAGATATGGTGAGATTAAGAGAGAGGATGAAGGCGAGGAAAGAAAGAGGGAGAGGGGGATTGGAGAAAAAAATGGATATATGGAGAACAGGCCCCAGAACAGGGAGGAGGGCTCAGAAGAGAGAGAGAAGAGAGGGATGGGTAGATGAGAAGTGATGAGGAGAGGAGGACAGAGAGAGGGGTTGAAGGGAAGATGGATGGAGAGCCGACTGCAGTGAGGGTAGAGCTGGGCTCGCAGGGGCGAGAGAGAGGGAGAGAGGATGAGGGGAAGATGGATGGAGCGCATAGACTGAGGTAGAGAGGTGAAGCTTAGAGGTGATGGATGAAGCAAGAGGCCCTGGACTCTGTAAACCTCCCTAGGTACCCTTGGAGTCAAACCTGTATGTCAAACCTGTATGTGTGTGTGTGTATGCACATGTGAGTGTGTGTTTCGGTGCTGCAGTCCAGATCTATGTGGTGTGTTTGAGAGGTCATTCCTGAGTCTACTGAGTCTGAATGACAATGTTGAACTGATGATCATGTGATCATTCTGATGTCATGTCACCGTGATAATCTGTCATGTGACAGATGTGTACATCACATTTACATATAGTCATTTAGCAGTCACTTATCCATAGTGACTTAAGTGACCAGTAAGTACAGGGACATCCCCCCGAGGCAAGTAGGGTGAAGTGCCTTGCCCGAGGACACAACGTCTTTTGCACGGCCCGGAATCGAACCGGCAACCTTCTGATTGATAGCCGATTCCCTAACGGCTCAGCCATCTGACTCCCTACATGTGTTTGTATGTGTGTTTGTTCCTTTCGATCTGTGTCTGCACATGTGTACATGTTGGTGTGCATGTGAGTATTGGTGTACATTTGTGTACTTGTTTGTGTTTTGTGTTGGTACAGCTTTGTGTGGAAAGGTCTGTGATTGTGTGTTTGTGTGTACTCGTTTGTGTTGTGTGTGTCCCCGTGTGTGTACTTGTTTGTGTTGCTTGTGTGTGTGTGAGAGTGTGTGTGTGTGCGGAATAGTAAGAGGGACCCAGTCAGGTGTGTGTTGTCAGTGTAATTGACAACATAATGGTATCTGGGGGATAGGGAGAAGGTGGGGGGGGGGAAGGGGAATCTGACCACAGCACACACCTAAGCGGGAGAGACACAAAAAAAGAGAAAGGGAGGATGGAGGGAGTGAGTGAGGCAGGGGAGGAGAAGAGAGGAAGCCAGGTAAAAGAAAAAGGGTCACAGTGCCGGCATGTAATTTATAGAGACAAGAGGAGAGCGGGGGGGGGGGGGGGGGGGGGGGGAGGAGGAGGAGAGAGAGATGGAGAGAGGCAGAGGAGAAAGGAAGAATTAGTCAGAAGGGACCGAGGTAGAGGAGAGCACATATTGAAGGGGACTGTACAGGGAGAGAGAGAAGAGGAGAGAAGAGAAGAGAGGAGAGCAGAGGAGCGGTGAGGGGAGAGGAGGAGAGTGGAGAGTTTTCCAAATGAGATTGTCACGTCACAATGGGACTCCAAGACAATGAGGGGAAGAAGGGATAAGAGGAAGACTAGAAGGCTGAAAAGGAGGAGAAGTTAGGGGGAGGAATAATCAGGCAGGGGGGTAAAGATGTGGGTTATGGAACAAGAGGATGGATGAAATGGAGGGAGGAGAGAGAAGTAGAGAAAACGTAGCGATGGAGAGGATGAGAAGTGAGAACAAGTGCTTTGTTGTAGAATACGATGAGGAGGCCAAAGAAGGGAAAGATGGTGAGAAATGGACAGAGATAGAACGAGATAGAGCACGAGAAGGAGAGAGCGAGAGAGCGCAAGAGAGAGAGAGAGAGGGAGAGAGGGAGAGAGTGAGAGCGCGACAGCTTAGAGAGCGTGGACAGCTGATAAAGATTGATGGGTAGAATGGGTGGGCGGAGGAAAGTGAAAGAAGAGAGGAGAGTGTGTGTGTGTGTGTGTGGGGGGGAGGCATGCGTGTTCAGGTCATCTGATTGATGGAGGAAGCGAGGGACGCGGACAGAGGGCAAGAGAAGGGGCAGACAGGGTTGAGCGCGCGGGTTGAGGAGTTCAGGCCACTCGAGTGTGGTCTGGGATGGTGCCGTTGTCGTGGTGAGATGAAGAGAGCCCGGGAGGAGGGGGGGGGGGGAGGGAGGGACGCCATGAGGTGCGGAGGAAAAGCGAGATAAAGAGAGATGAGAGGTAAAGATAGTCTTTGATACTGGGTGTGCATGTGTGAAAGTGGTGTCTGCCTGAGGCACACACACCCACACACGCACACACGCGCACACAAACCTCAGATGACCCCTGGATGATAAGTTGACCTTGTCCATCTCTCCATTATGCCATTTTCTCAATTTCCTGATCATCTCTCTGGCCTGTCCTTATGTGCTCTCCTTCCTTCTTCTCCCCCTCTCTCCTCTTCTCCCCCTCTCTCCTCTCATCCCCCTCCTCTCTCCACCACATCTTTCCTTTTCTGACTATCTTCTTTCCCTCTTCCCGCTCTCTCACCCCTCCCTCCACCTAACTCATCTTTTTTGCCCTTCTTTCTTCATCTCCGAGTCTTGTCTTTTTCAATCTTCCTCCGTCTCTTCTCCTTTAATATTTATGTTCTAATTGTTGGACTTTAATGGTCCGTGGATTTAAGTGATGTGTGCATATTTGTCTTTCTGTTAATTTGCCTTTTCCCATCTCTCTTTCTACCCTTATTAAGGATCCTCCCTTGATCCTCTTCATCCCTCCGTCCGCCATCCCCCTCTCCCTGCCTGCCTCGCCCTCCCCTTTTTCCATCCTTCCCCTCCTCCCTCACCCTGTCTCCCTCTCCCCCTTTCCCCTCCCTGCCAGTGCCTCCCCTCCTCTGCCCCATCCACCCCCCACTCTCTCCTCTCTCCCTCCCTCTCTCTCTCTCCTCCTCTCTCCTCCCTCTCTCTCTCTCTCTCTCTCTCTCTCTCTCTCTCTCTCTCTCTCTCTTTCTCTCTCTCCTCCTCTCTCCTCCCCCCCCCCTCTCTCTTTCTCTCTCCCCTCCCTCCCTCCCTCCCTCCCTCCCTCTCTCTCTCTCTCTCTCTCTCTCTCTCTCCCTCCCTCTCTCTCTCTGTCCCACTTTCCCTCCCTCTCCCTCAGTGTGTGGCATTTGTTGTTATTTTTCAGCCACCAGCCCAGAAGATTGGCCTGTCATAATCTATGCCTCTGAGTTATAAGTGTTTTTAGACCCAAACCCTGCCTCGTTTTGCCTCTCCCTCTTTCCATCTCCTCTCGCCTCCCCCCTTGCCCGCCCTCTCTTGCCCTCATCCTTTATCTCGATCTTATGCGTCCTGGCCTGTGTGTCTCCCTCTCTCTCCTTCTATCTCTCTCTCCTTCTCTCTCTCTCTGTCTCTCTCTCTCTCTCTCGCTGTAACCTTGAGTGGCCTACAGACTTTAAGTGAGAAAAACAATAGAAACTGAGGGCCACGTGCACACACACACACGCACACACACACACAAACGCACACAGCCAGACTTCCAACCATGTCTAGGGAACCTGACTTGTTGTGGAATGCTGTGGTTGGCTGAGTCATGTTCATTATGGTGGCTTAGTGGTTGATGATGTGGTCTCCGTGTTAAAGCCATTAGGGAGGCCTGGAGCACTGGAGCGTGTGCACACACACACACACACACATGTACACACACACACACACGTACACACACACACACACAGCTCCTGGGATATATGCGACAGCCCCTGCTCATCTAGGTTAGAAGGGCTTCCCAACATGCTAATGCAGATTCTTAAATTACTCTCTCTCTCTCTCTCTCTCTCTCTCTCTCTCTCTCTCTCTCTCTCTCTCTCTCTCATTTGTCCTTCCTCCCTCCCTCTGCTCTCCCTTCCTTTCCCTAGTCACATTTTCCCTTCTGTTCCCCTCTCTCTCTCTCTCTCTCTCTCTCTCTCTCTCTCTCTCTCTCTCTCTCTCTCTCTCTCTCACACACGCACACACTCCCACACACACACACACACACACACACAAACCCAGTGAGTTTTCAACTCATTTGACTTGATCAGTTCATTAAAGAGTTGGAGCTGGGTTCTCCTAATGGGCACTTGAGCAGCAACAAGGGAGAGCAGATTGCCTCCCTCGCTCACAAAATAATTAGACTGAGGGGAGAAAGAGGGAAAGAGGGAGAGGGGGAAGACAGAGGGGAAAACATGAAAAAACAATCTCTTTAGTCCCCTGGGATGGCGACATAGGTTGTGATGGAAAGAAAGAGAGAGAGAGAGAGAGAGAGAGGGGGGGGGGGGGAGAGGGAGAGAGAGTAACATGGGGAAGACGTGATGTATGCACTTGTGTGTGCATGTGCACACGTGCGTTTGTTCCCATGATGCATTTCCAAATTGAACAAGAGAGAGGGTGACACTTTTAAAAGCCACCACCCTCTCTCTCCACTTCCCTGCTCTTTCTCCCCTCCTCCCATCTCTCTCTGTCTCAGATCAGCCAAGGTCATTGTATAGGGCAGACATCTTGTAAAAAAAAAGACATTTACTTTTAGAAACAATAAGAGCCTACAATCGAATAGTGAATTCAAGGTACTTTTCCTTTTTTCTATATGTGTGTGTGTGTGTACATACAGGGGTGTTTGTGTGTGGATGTGTGTGTCTCCCAGCTGACCAGAGGCATATGTATTGTCAAAAACATGTTCCTTTCAGCCCAGGCCAATAGAGATGTATCTACTCCGATACAAGAGTACACAAGTGTGCACTATATCTTCAACCAGGAACCCAATATTGCATGATCCCAGTGAACAGCTGTTGGAAGTAAGATAAATGTGTGGGTGTGTGACAGCATGTTTTGGGGGTTATATTTTGAGATAACGGCACACTATAAAGTTACAAACTATAAAAAACACCAACCCTTCTATCAACTTGAACAACACCAAAATCTAGTACACATAAAGATTACTTCCTATCTGGCTGTAGCTCTGACACCTTCCTAAAAACGATTTTTAGTTAAGAACGTTTTTTTGGGTCTGCAGGTGGAGGCGGGTTGTGCGTGTGTGTGTGGGTGAGCTAGACCATGTCATCAGACAATCTAAACACCCCCTTGCTCGGCATAGCCCTGCAGCGCGACAGGGAGGTTTGTGTGTATGTGTGGTGTGTATGGTGTGTATGGTGTGTGTGCACAGGCCCTGCCCTCCTCTACTTATCACTACAATGGATCCCAGGTAAGGAGACAACAATGAATGAATGGAATAGATATAGGGAACCAATGAGGGATTTGTAGAGCTGGGAGAGATTTGGCCTCAGCCTTGAACTGGCCCAGAAAACAGAATTCTGTTTATCTCTGTCCAATAAGAATAAGATTCTGAAATGAGAAAGGGAGGCTTAATTTTGTCATATTTTAGACTGAGGGCTTTCAAGGGCTTTTAACAAAAGTGTGTGAGCATGCATGTCATTCATCCATGTCACGAATCTACGTCCGTGACCTTGGTTTGCTCCACTTACAAACCAAGGTCACACACAGAAACATGTTGCACAGAAGGAGACTGCAGGGGGTGTGTGTGTGTCTGCTTGAGAACGTTTGTTCATATCAATAATATCCATAATATCAATCTCACTTCTAACTCCTCAATACGACTTTTCAAGTAGCGTGCACAAATGGTAAAGATGGAGATAAGTATACAATATACATAGACACCCCCCCCCCCCCCCCCCCCCCACACACACACACACACACACACACAGCACACATCCACACACATTACAACTGCACCCAGCATAAACGGCAACCACATTTGCGTCAGACCTTGTTGGTACCATCTTCCTGGATCGCATGACCACATGACCCCAGGACAGTCTCTGTTCCTGTCTCTCGGCCAATGAGAGGAGAGAGCCTGCCTGAGCTGTACACTCTAAAGACAGGGCGGAGAGAGCATGAAGAGGATGATGGAAAGAGGGAGAGAAGAGAAAGAAAAAGAGAAAGAGGGGGAGAGAGAGAGAGATAAACAAGAAGTGAGTGTTGGGGAGACAATGTGAAACCCTGTAAAAGGAAGGAGGGAGGGAGGGATGAGTGTGGCGGGGGAGGAAGAGAGAGAGGGAGAAACGGGAAATGAAACATTAAATGCTTGCTGTAGTGCAATTCCCAGGATGGATTTTCTACAATCTGCATCCAGCCTGCAGTGTCGGAGGCAATCTCCAACCAGCTGTGTGTGTGTGTGCGTGTGTGTCTGACGCCTCCAGTCAACCCTCAATCGATGCTGTGGGGTTTCAGGGAAAGGTAAAAAAAAAACCAGGCAAAGCCCTTCTAGGGGATATATATTAAGTGTGTGGCCCTGTGTGTGTGTGTTCCTGCCCTGTAACATCAAGTGAATGTGTAATCGTGCCACAGCGACTGCCTGGGGAACACGCTGTGTAGGTGGCAGGACAAGAGAGGGAGGGAGGAGAAGAACGAGCGAGAAAGACAGAGAGGGGCAGAGGGCTGCACTTCTCTCATTACAAATCATCATCTCCATCTCGCCCTCTCTTCTTCGTCGCCATACTCGCTTTCTCCCTTCTTCCCCATTTCTCCATCTCTCTCTCTCTCTCTCTCTCTCTCTCTCTTTTGCATCACATCCACTATTCTCTCTCCGCCAACTGCCCAACCGATATGTACCTTTATACATGTCCTCTGCCTCTCGTTCACTCTGTCTGCTTTTTTTCAGTCCCTTTTCTCTCTCCAGCCCTCTCTGAGCTCTCTCCTCCGTACGTCTCTCCCCAGGCTCTTCCTCTACCTCCTTCTCTCCTTGTTTCTTTCCATCTCATTTCATAGCCATTGTCCGCTCCCCCCTCTCTTTGCTCCTCCTCTCCTCGGCCCCCCTCGCCACCTCCTTTCTTCCCCCCTCCCTTCCTCCCCCCTCTCTTCATCCCCCCCCCCCTCTTGCTCCTTACCGTCCCTTTCTCCCCCCAGTCCTCTCTCCCCCTCTTTCCCTCCTTCCCTCCCTCCACCTCTCTGCAGCCCATCTGCTCCATCTGTGGATCAGAGTAATGGATTAAAACAGCTCTTGGCCGCCCCGCTCCTCAGTAGGCTGAATGGAATGGAGCCTTGGGCTCCCTTTCAAGATCCAGCCCAATTCATCCGAGGTACAGGTGGTAGAGAGTGCGTGCGTGCGTGTGTGTGTGCGTGTGTGTGTGTGTGTGTGTGTTTCACCCGTGTGGTTAGGGGTTCATGTTAGTGTCCCCTCCTCATGCTGATTAGAGTGTTACGTTTCAGAACAACCTAAAAGAGTTTCCTCCTCGGTTAATGCTTCACTGCCACAAAAGGTGCTTTGTCATCGTGCGTCATCATGGAGAGGAAGGACTGAATCTATGGGTTTTTGCTGTTAGTGTGTGTGGGAGTGTGAGATAGGGAGGGAGTTGAGGGAAAAAAACGAGTGAGCATGAGAGGTTTATCTGTTGTGGATCTACATCTCACTGCTTGAATGTGTGTAAGTGTGTGTGTGTCTGCGCCCATTCATCAGACTGGTCAGTTTGCCTAAATCAAGGAGAGAGGAAATGAAAGGGAGATGGACTCGAGCTAACCTTATCCAGGACCATCAGATGTTTGTCTGACGGTTCTCAATGGTCCTGTGCCACTGTGTGGAATTTTGGACAGGCAAGACCAATCTAGCCACTGGCTAGCGGTACTCAAGCTATTGAGAGACATTCTTTGTGTATGTGAGCTGTTTTTCAAAGATGACCGATAACACATTTCCAATCTTTTTCTTCTCCAACAGGAAAACAAATCTCACCAAAACAAAAACAAATGCAACACCGAGCTTTTATCGGTGTACCGGGACGAACAGGGATTGTCCCTCATGAAAAATTCTCCTCCGCAGAATGTTCACGTCTCCAATTCCCTTTGCAATTCCCATGTACACGTGTGTGCGTGTGTCAGCAGGAACCTGGATGCCTCCTCTTCCCACTGCAGAGAAATCCTTGTTAGGCCTTGTTAGTATTCTGTCTGTCGTTTTTTGCTGGTGGATGGGTGGGGATGTGCGCGTGTGTCCGTATGCGTGCCGTTTGAGTGATGGCGACCCAGCATCGGTGTGTCTGAGGAGACAGGAGAGTTGCAGCCAAAGCGGTTATTGTGTTAACATCCTGTTTTCCTTCGGCAAGTGGATTGAAGTGGCAGGAACAGGCACAGCTAGGCAGGCGATGGAGGGTGGAGCCCGCGTACACTTTCCAAGACGCAAAGAAAAGATGAGGAAGAGTCTTGACGACCGAGGTTTGACCTATTTGTTGGCACGTGCTTTGACATATTAACTGTGGATGGCTGAAATGTCCCAGACTCAACAAAGACTGTTTCACTTAAAGTGCTGTGGCAGAGTAATGATGATTTTTTAAATATAAATAGTTCACTTTTTCTTCGGGTGAACCTTTTGCAACTCTTCGTGTCATTACTTAAACTCTGTGAAGGTAAAAAAATATATATGTAGAATTACCTGGCGGGATCGCAGGCTATAGTTGGCCTGCCAGAAATGAACCATGCTTCATGTGAAAAAAAAACTTGACTTCCCTCTGGGTAAGACTAATAATTTACGCAGTCATGAAAAATCACCTCAAAGAAACTCACACCAGAGCATCCACACTCTCTCTCTTTTTCACTTTCCCTCTCTCTCTCTTTCACTCCACCTCTCCCTCTCTCTCTCTCTCTTTCACTCCACCTCTCCCTCTCTCTCTCTTTCACTCCACCTCTCCCTCTCTCTCTCTTTCACTCCACCTCTCCCTCTCTCTCTCTTTCACTCCACCTCTCTCTCTCTCTCTTTCACTCCACCTCTCTCTCTCCCTCTGTTTCTCTTTCACTCCACTTCTCTCTCCCTAATTCAATCATCAGAGAGCTTTTTTGGCATTTGATTTAACAAAATTACATGGTTCTAGTTCAGCCCTCAGAGTATTTCTCACCCACTTATGTAAATCTGTGTGTGTGTGACGGTATAAATGCAATGACTTGTGTGTGTCCTCAAAGCATAACTCCATGGGTGTATGTATCTTCCAGTGTGTGTATGTGTTAAGTGTGTGCGTGTGTGTGTATGTGTGTATTAACCACCCACTCAGTGTGAGCTGGTGGGTGGAGGTTTGTGTGTGTTTGTGCATGTGTGTGTGCACGTGTGGAGAGTGTATCTGACGGTGCTGGCAGTTGTGCCATGGCGGGGGTAGACACACCATGGCCAGGAGACTGGGTACAAAGATAGGCGGCACTGAGTCAAGGGTGGCACGCTGGCAAAGGTCTACCCAAACACTCGATACGCTATCTCGGTCGTTCAATTGGGCTTCTTTCTGTCTCTCTCTTTTCCAGTTCTCTATCTCTCCTCTTGAGGATGAGCAACTTGCCAGCGGAATGGCATCGAAACAACATTGCGATAGAACCACCTGGGAAACGTTTGTTTTCCTCACCATTTTGTCCTTTGAAAGGGGTACACATATCATATCAATACCCTTAAATGAGCTACTTAAATGCTACTTTGATCGTAGATGGCCATGTCTGATATCAATTATTTAGTCACCAACCCGTTTAGTCACAAGCTCAGTCCATCTATTCATGTTACCTCACGCATGTAGCTACTTGGATCGTAGATGGCCATGTCTGATACCGTAAACACCCTGTGAAGAGATCAAAGTTGATGTTTATTCCATGATGTGAAAAATATAATCAATTATTTAGTCACCAACCCGTTTAGTCACAAGCTCAGTCTATGTATTCATGTTAGCTCACGCAGGTAGGACATGTTTACCACTGGAGAATCCATATCTGTTCTCACTTTTCCATCTCTCTCCTGAGTTGGTATAGAAGACTCTCAAGGCAATTATGGAGTAGGATATGCAGCTATCTCCCTGATGCATCGGCCTCTGAATTTTGTTTTTATTGGTACAAGGTCAGTCTGGAGGCAACTTTGCTGTTGACATGTTTTGACCCCCCTGACAACTAAACCTGTACATCTGTTTTCATTTGAAAAGTTTCTTAAAATACATGAATAGTTGTAAAACCATGACATCTTGCATGGCATCTCGCACGGTGCAGTGAAACCAATGGCCTCCTTCCACAGAAACCCTGCCTATGTAATGACCCAGATTCACTGAAGTGGGGGATGGGTATAGTTCAGTGGTAGAACATTGAACTTCGGATCAATAGGTCACAGGCTCAAATCCCGCCAGAATGTCATTAGGATAAAAGTGTCTACTAAATGTACGATTATTTTCTTTCATGTTTGAAAGAAAATGGTATTTCACTCAGGTGTGACTCGAAGTACAGGGATAAAAGTGGTCCCCGGTTTGTCTGAGTCAGCGGTATAGGGCTTCGATCGCCCCAGTTTCCCTCTTGCACAACGATGGAGTTTAACGCCCGTCACACTCCCTAATGCTAATTAACATATGGACGGCACTCACTGACTGTGGCGCTATGTGTCATGTTTACGCTGTCGCGGGATGCTCCTTTTTCATTAGTGGGAGAAGGCATAATGATCTCATAAATAACGGGGATTCACGCGGCGTAACAGGCAACGACAGTGCTTAACGACGATGAACAAGGATATTTCCAAAATAAAAGCGCCGCTAGTTAATAAGTTGTTTTTCACAATAAAAGGTTAGAACTTGGAGAATACCTGTGAGTATTTCGTTTTTTTTCACCATGGACTCTCTGAAAGGGAGAGTGAAAGAGTGAGAGAGAGAGGAATAGTGTCAATTAGTCCACTTTTGGACTTCTCCATTCCTGTTAGGGTGGCAGTTTAGGATATTTTTTGCATTGACAGATTTTTGTAAGATGTGTGTTAATGTGTGTATGCATGATACACAGGTGCACCTGTGGTAAGCCTCCCAGGTGTCTCTTACTCACAGGTTCAGTCCCCAAATGTCTGTTGGTTTCTTCCTTCCTCTGTCCTCGCCTCCCTCCAGAGGGTCTCCACCTCAGGGGAGAAGGAGGTTCATAAGAACACCTTATAAGGCAAAGAAGGAAACACTTTTGAGGTTCACCCTTTTCCTCTTACTGCTGTTCATAAATGCTCTGATTCTGGTCATTCCTATTCACCCACAGCCAAACCCCTCACTCACCAAGACACACACACACACACCCACAACACACACAGACAGAAATGAGCCAAGCCAGACCCAGGATAGCCACTGTCTACCTCCATTATGTGTCCCTGGCTCAATGTGACATTACTACCTACTGCCAATATCCCGTAGGTCTCTTTCTCTCTCTCTCTCTCTCTCTCTCTCTCTCTCTCTCTCTCTCTCTCTCTCTCTCTCTCTCTCTCTCTCTCTCTCTCTATCTCTCTCTCTCTCTCTTCCTCTCTTGCTATCTGCATCAGAGGGGAGGCACACTGCAGAGGAAACAGCCCATATCAATATCCTCTCGTTTACAAAAAGGACAGAGGGGAAATAGAAAAATGGATGGAGTGGATGCCATATATACCTGGATGTCATTCCTGGCAGGCGCATCGTTCTGATTTCAACCAATCACAGCAAGGTAGAAAGATACCACTCTTCAGACAATGCCCTCCTTCCACTCTCCTCTTATTGGTATTCAGCAGAAGGCCCAGAAGTTGGAGAGAACCTTACAGCATCAACTTAGTCTGAGACCTCGTTCTCCTCCTCCTCTATAACTTGCTTAACTCTGAAGCGACGGCCTCAACTCTGCGAGCTCACACGCATTGATCAGATTTGCCTTTTTTTAATTAGAACGGAGCCTCTATCCATCGTCGGTTCTCTCTCTCTCTGTTTCTCCCTCCTTTCTTTTCTCTCTCTCTCTCTCTCTCTCTCTCTCTCTCTCTCTCTCTCTCTCTCTCTCTCTCTCTCTCTCTCTCTCTCTCTCTCTCTCTCTCCTCTCTTCTGTTTTTGTCTGGTGCAGTCTCTGCTCGCGACTCGTGGCAATCTGTTCATTGTGCCATGATATTAGGTGATTAAAAATCACCGTCTCAGAGGTTGCGGACGGGGAGAATGAAAACGAGTGCCGTCTTTGGCGCAGGCGGCACCTGAGGTGAATTTGAATGGCGCTCACATTGGGGCTCCCCCCATTGATATTCAAAGCAGTTTCTGAATCAAGAGAATCCTCCATAAAAGAGGATTGAGGAAGGTAAAGAAAAACCAATAAACAAACAAAAGAGAAAGAAAAGAAATAAAAAAATAAAAAAATGCGAAGGGAGACAATGGGTTGCTACTCGGGCTAATCCACTTCCTGGAAAGGCACACAGCAGGCTAGCATATCCTAGCACTCTGGAAACAAAACTTCAATAACAAACACAACTTACTCATGATTAACAATAACAGGGATATCAAGAGTTACATGCGAGCAATCCGGTGACAAGAGGAAATTGCTAGGCCACAGCGATAAGCCAGTACTTATGCAGGTAAACAACTTTACTAGTTGGTAAACAACTTTACACACAATAGAACTTTGTCAGCATGCTGTTGCTAATACATTCCGTGGGCGATAACAGTAATATCAAATGTAAGATACTATTTTTCAGATCACACAACGCTGTTTGCTGAAGGAAATTGGTTATGCTAAGCGACAGCATACCTGTCTTCTTTTCCCAGAACAATGTATCATTAGCATATGGTTTTCAAAGACTAAAGATAAATTCTATTCATGCTATTCATGACATGGTTGAGTTCAGACATATCAAGGACTTGTCTGGAATGCAGAGTTTTGATAAAGGTAGTCTAGCAGGAGGTCTGGAGTTAAAGTCTGCTTTAAAAACCTTCTGGATCATTCTGTCTGGTCAGGGCACTAACATGGCTCTGTCTACCTTTACTCCTAGCTCAATTCTGTATTCTCTAATTTCTGTTAGGAGAAGGAAAATATGTTAAAATATAGTCAGAATGCCGTCAGACGGTGGAATGCAGGAAGATCAACTGAAAGAGGAGGAAGAGAAGAAAGGAGGGAAGTAAGAAATCACCTCTGAGGTTTGCTACAACACATCAGAGCCAGCAGGCTGTGGGGCTTATAGAAGGTTCGGGGGGAAAGAAAGGACAAAAAGAGGAAACGGAGGAGGCCGAAAGGAAGAAAGGAATAAACGTTTGAAGAACTGGCCTGTGTCGCTCTGTAGCACATTACGGCTAAGAACAAAGGACATGGATACATGTTCCCCCAACACCTCGGTTCCCCGGACGACCGTTGTTCAGGGCGACTAAGACACCTTCGCAAGTTGAGCTGGGGGAGGTCCAATCCCCCTTAAAAACCCATTTCTTACCCCTCCCCCTTCACTGCCATACCTCATCCCAGCCCGTTTTCCCCTCTGTTTGTTACACGTTTCAACTAGGAGCCAATTCCCGTTAGTCGGAGAAGAAGAAAAAAAACAACCTTTTGTGGTGTTTCAGGAAAAAACAGCTTTAGACTCAAGGTGATCCCTCCCTCCCGTTCTCCTTTCATGCTCTTTCTTTATTTACTTTTGATATTTTTTCCTTCTTTTTTTCTCTTCTCTCCATTTTTTTCCCCAGCTCGATGACTGAAACAATGTTCCGTCTTTGCAAGTTGTCCAATCAGGTGAAAAATCTGCTAATTTATCTGTTTGTGAGTTGACGAGCATTGCCGTGAGCGACAGGCCCCAATGCACCATGGGTACTTTCATTCCCCGTTTCAGGTTGAGGAGAACGCATCATTTAAAAACTTAGACAAGGAAACAACACACCTCTTTCAAAACAAGACGTTTTAATTGTGTCTGGTTATGAATAAAGCGATTATTCCCAAACCATAGAACTTCTGTTACCATTAGTCAATATCTTTGTTTACTGCCTAGACGAGTGCTATAGTAGAACCACTTTTTCTCTTGACGGTCCAATTCAAAATGTCCTAGTTTATTGTTGAAAATTGTAGTTCATTGGACTGCTGGACTGTACAGTATATATCTTACCAGTCTAACTTACAAGGCTTCTGGCCCCAACTCAATCCCTGAGGAAAAAGTGAGATCTATGTTCTGTTTCAAGGCAGCCAGGAGTCCAGCTCTGGATATTGAATCGATTCACCCAGAGTATAGACAATCCAGACCAGAGACATTCCCCCTTGGAGATATCCCTCCATACGTACATGGCAGAACAGTGTTTAACTCAGGATGCAGACAGGATTTTCAGGACTGGTCTACTTCCTGGGGTTTCTGACATCCACTCTAGGGTCTGGCCCAGGAAGGTGGGTGGAAATTCACATTTCTTTATTGGTTCCAACGTGCCAGACAAGAGCAATGGAGCATAGGGCATGATGGGCATGATTTCAGGTAGTGTTTGGTACCCTCTCACGTACGCTGGAGCGGTACGTGTGCCGGAATGGGAGGTTGGAGCTCTGTGTTGTCCTCTCCTCTCAGACTCCATTAGCTCTCCTAGTGCATGCTGTCTCTGGACGCCACGTTTGCCACGGGGTGACTCATCTAATGGAGAACCACAGTAACCCCCCTCCTCCTCGTCCTCCCAGACACATGAGGAGGAGGCGGAGGCGGAGGAGAAGATTGGAGAGGGTGGCAGGAGAAGAAAGGAGAGGAGGGGAGGCGGGAGGGGAGAGTTAAAGCCTCCCCCCCCCCCCACACAAACAGGAATGGAAGAAAAATAGGGAGAGGTGGGTGAAAACGAGTTGCATCTTTACCACAACGGACAGTGTAGATCAAGCGCAGGATGATTGGGTGAGATGAGTGCTGGTGAGAGTGTAAAAGAGAAGGGATGTCTAAGGGAAGGAAGGAAAGGAGGGAAAGAAGGAGGATGCACAGAGGCCACACAAAGAAGAGAGAGAGAGAGAGAGAGAGAGAGAGAGCAGGGAGGAGAGTGTGGTCTGCATGAAGAGTGGAGACAGCTGGGTCTCTCGAATAATGTCTGTAGGCTTTGTAGGGGGTTGCACGTTTGGCCAAACAACCAAAACTATTCCGTTATGTTTGAAAGAAGAGGGGTGAACTGAGCAGTGTATTAATATTAACCAAATGATGCCAATATCAATGCAATTGCAGTTATTCGAGCCTATGGGTTAAATCAGAGCAATAATGGTCAACGTAAGTTCAAATGAAATTGATATTTAATCACATTGCAAATGAATTAAATCAATGATCATTCTGCTTCTGCCCTGTCTGCAAAACATTCGCACACGCATACATACACAAACACACATCTATGTAGGACTCAGGATGTCATGCATGCAGAGACACAGGTGTCGCCACGCACACGCACACACACACGCACGGAAAAGGCCTCATTTCATTTCATGGTGAGGGTGAATAAAAAACACTGCAGAGTCTCTCCTCCCACAGGCTGTGTGCCCCTCCATCCTGCTGCCTGGTCAAACCACCTGTAGGGGGCACTGCAGCACTACAGAAAAACACTGCACACACACACACACACTCGCTGCAAGAAGACGCTGTACATAAAAACACATTATCTCATAGCTTATATGTTGCGGACTTACACACTTGAGTAACCCATCCCCCCCTTCCCTGGGTGAGCAGTAGAGTCCAGGTCTATGTGCTTGTGGGTGTCATATTCCTCCTAAATTGGTGCCTGTTCTTTTCCACCCTGCAGTTCTCCCTCCCTCCCTCTCTCTCCCTTTCTGTCCTCCTGTTCTCTCCTGCTGTCTCCCGTCTCTCCCTCTGTCGCTGACAGTTATGCAGTGTCAATGGAGAACAATGTAGAGATGATTTGCCTGGTGTCTGTCTGGGAGCTGACAGTGGACACACACACGCGCGCGCGCGCGCACACACACACACAACAGGCGGCTATCGCTTCGCGGGTGTGATATCTCTTCACATATCGCACCTCATACAGGGGGTGCCTGTCGACAAAATGTCTGTAGTTAGTCACACGCCAACACACACACACACACACACACACACACAGCAACTGCAGAGCCAGTCAGAGCCACTAGGCTGGGAATGTGGTGTGTGGAGGTGTTGTGTGTTGAGATGCTGATGACAGAGCAGTGATTCTGTTCTGGATATAGGAGCAGCTGAAACAGATGAGTTGCTCATGGCTGTACACACACATACACACACACACACACACACACACACACACACACACACAGAACAGATGCTAAGGCAGCAGTACCCTAATCAGACTGCAATGGTTGGGAACACATTTTCAGGCTGCCATGCACCTACAGTAGATTGACTCGGCTTGGTGTGTTTGTGCATGCAAGTGTTTGTTTTGGAGTATTGGAGATACGAAACTTTAGTTCTTGACTAAGTACTTTCAATCTGAAGTGGTCAGTTCATACTCAAATACTTACTCTTCATGATTCAATTCAAATTCCTTCGAACGATTCTGAACGAGTTCTTGGGTCATGGACATTGGATTGTAACAGCCGAACAGAAAGAAAAAAAGATGAATTCCATTTCAATACGTACTGTGTCTGTGAGTGTGTGTTTTGTGTACACTGTGGGTAAAAGAGAATGTGTGTCAGTGTGGGTGCGAGAGATGTGAAAGAAGATGAGGGACAGTGCTAGTGTGTGATTGTGAGTCCAGTTGAGTAAATACGTGCAGGAATGCACCAGTCGTGCAACGAATGTCAGAGAGTGTACAGAAATGTGCTTACCTGTTTGACTATGTGCGTGTGTCTATACGTGTGTGACGCCGCCCCACGCGTGTGTGTGTTAGCGCTGTGTCTCATGGAGGGAGGTGGGAGTAACTGGCGCACGTCTTACTGAGTCGGAATGCCCTTGATAGTTTGATAATGCTTCTGGAGTAACCCAGGGGGATTCCATGGGACCCTCACTCACGTATTACTCATATTTCATTTGGTGTATTGCTAGCTAAAAGAGCAGAGTGTAATGTCAGTGTGAATATTAAGATAACCCTTTGAAGGGTAAAGAAGCTCATTGAAATGCCATGGGGTTGGGTTGGTGGGGAGGATTGCACTCCAAGGAATTATGGGTCTTGTGGTTTTATATACTGTGTATTCAGCATTAGTGGTTTATATACTAGGAGACACCATGGGACTGTCAGAGGGTGTTGCATCCTGCATACACACAAACCCACACACACACACATTCCAACAGAAGCACTTTCAATGCCAATATGCCCATAGTATGCTTTCAGAATCAGAAAGTCAAGAACAGGCAGTTTGAAATAAACTATCATAACCACCAACAGAACCTTGGTAAAAGAAAACGCCTTCCATTTTAAACGACCAGAAATCAGTCAGGGGTAGTCTAACATCCTCTCTAAAGTGCCTCCTGTATGTTGCACTGGCCTTGGGTCTTGATTGGTCTGTAATGTGTGTGAGCCACTTCCAACGCTTCAGGAAGTGATGGAGAGAGGGAGAGAGAGAGAGAGAGAGAGAGAGAGGGGGAGAGAGAGGGAGAGGGAGAGAGAGAGAGAGAGAGAGAGAGAGAGAGAGAGAGAGAGAGAGAGAGAGAGAGAGAGAGAGAGAGAGAGGAGAGAGAGAGAGAGAGAGAGAGAGAGAGAGAGAGAGAGAGAGGAGAGAGAGAGAGAGAGAGAGAGAGAGAGAGAGAGAGAGAGGGAGGGAGGGAGGGAGGGAGGGAGGGAGGGAGGGAGGGAGGGAGGGAGGGAGGGAGGGAGGGAGGGAGGGAGGGAGGGGGAGAGAGAGAGAGAGAGAGAGAGAGAGAGAGAGAGAGAGAGAGAGAGAGAGAGAGAGAGAGAGAGAGAGAGAGAGAGAGAGAGAGAGAGAGAGAGAGAGAGAGAGAGAGAGAGAGAGAGAGAGAGAGAGAGAGAGAGAGAGAGAGAGAGAGGAGAGAGGGGGGGAGAGAGAGAGAGAGAGAGGGAGAGGGAGAGAGCTTGGCACTCACGTGGGTGGCAGACCTGGTGAATGGTTGTCCACAACAGATGCCCCCCCACCCTCCTTCTCTCCTCCCTCCTCTCCTTCATCATTCCGTTCCCGCCGTCCTCTCCACTCTCTCCCCTCTCCCCCCACCATCTCTTTTCTATTCTATGATCCATATTCATGTAACCCCCCCCCCCCCCTGCTGTTTGTAACTGTTCTGTGCTTGGGGCCTTTCTTGCCTTGATTCTGATTTACAGTAAAAACTTGGGATTTTTCCAGAAATACCATTATCAGACCAACCTTATAGCCACCCCACACACTCCCTCTCTCCAGTCTGTCTCTCCCTCTGTCTCCAATAGCTACAGAACCCCCCCCCCCCTTAGCCTGCTTCCCCCCATACCAATCTCATTGTGTTTCCTAGGGCCTCTGCTCTTGCGACAATCAGGTGTGCTGACGTCACCAAATACCACTTTTAATGGAATCTGCGGAGGCATGCAGGGTCTGTGAATGTGTGTGTGTGTATTTGCGTGTGTGGCACTCCGAGGTAAACGACCAATACAGACATTAAGGAGTCATCGATTGGGGCATGGTATGAGGGGTATTGATCCAGCTGACCCTGCCTCCATCTCATATCATTAAAGGTATTCCCATGCACACTGCACTGGGCTAGGATACTCCTGGGGGCAGCATCTTAAATGACACAGCCTGTGTCCTAGACTGTTGATAAGCAGCCTTGGTTGAAGTGCACTGGATAGTCGTCGTGTCTGATTGAGACTCGGCCAGACAAATGGTTTTGAGTGACTGAAGATGACTGTAATGAACAAGGAGCCCAGTCTTTGAGTATTGCATTGAGGAGTTAAAGACATCAAGTTAAATCATCTTTTTATGAAAACACAGAGATTGGGTCTTCATGTTTTAATTATAGAGAGATATATTAAATGTTTTTAACTGTTTTGTAATTGCCAAGGTTTGGAAGTGTATGACACACAGGTAATCAAAATCAGACAAAAATACACCTTGGGCGAAAAACTAAAACAAACGAAAAAGAGGTATAACCATAGAGGAAGGACATTTATTCTGCCTCCAACGAGTCCAGATTCAATTAAAAGTTTTGGGGGGCCACCGCTAATGACAAATCAGCAGTGACGGAGAGAAGGAAAATGAGAAAAAAAAGAAAGGCAAATGCCACACAGTTTTGATTGCTTTCAGAGAGAGGGGGAGTGATCAGGGGCATTTTGGGTAGATGAGTTTTTCCTCATCGGGTGGTCGTGTCTGATATGACACGCACACACGCGTGCACAAACACACACACACACTCTCTCGCACACACACAAACGCACACTTGCCGTCAGTCTCTTAATTGACTATGGCAAGATTGTCATCGAGACACAAGGCCGGTCTTTCACACGAGGGAGAATGAAGGAGGCAAGAGAGGGGGATTAAAAAGTTGAGAAAGAGTGAGAGACGATGAGAAAGAGAGAGAGAGACAGAGAGAGAGAGAGAGAGAGAAGAGAGAGAGAGAAAGAGAGAGAGAGAGACAGAGAGAGAGAGACACGATGAGGAAGACAGAAATAAATACTACAGACTTGCTGGAGGTAATGAGGCCCCCCTCCTTCTTTGTTCCAAACTTTTTTATGCAGATGTCCCTCATCCCTCCTTTCTCCAAATGATGGAGGTCCGTGAGGAGGTGAGCCAGCAAATACACCCACACACACACACACACCCACATACCCCCCCCCCCCACACCCACACACCCCCACACACACAGCAAGAGTTCATTAACACTGTGTTATAAACTTCACAAGGTGTGATGGCTGTTAGGAAACTAATAACTGTGACAATCAGTTCAATGGCTGACAAATCAAATTGCAAATACAATAGGCAAATCTTGAAGTGCAATTTTTTTTCTTCTGTTAAACGAGCAAACCCCGCTACAAGACTATATACATACAATTACTGTCTAGATGGCCATATCAAAAATTACAAATCCATAGAGGCAAGTTTTGGAGTTAGGCTTCAGTTTAGGCCTGTGGCTGACTGTTGCGTTGAGACAGAAGGTGTTTGGAAGCCCCGAGGCACCGGTGACAACCATCTAGCTGGCAATGAAAGTTTTATGGAAGCCTTTAGAAGAGGCTCTATTAGCTTCGTTCTTGGTGGACGTGGAAGGGAAGATAAAGCTTTATGTGGTGAGACTGACACGAGATGGGCGAGAGAGGGAGGAGTGGTGGGGGAGAAACGAGAGAGAGAGAGAGGAGAGAGAGGGAGAGGGAGAGAGAGGAGAGAGAGGGAGGGAGAGAGAAGAGATAGAGGGAGGGAGAGAGAGGAGAGAGTGGTGAAGGACATTTGGGATTCCGAGTGAGAGGCATGGTGTAGAAGGAGGGGTGAGTTCGAGGGAAGAGTGAGAGAGAGAGAGACCGGCAGACAGACAGAGTAGAGAGAGGAGATATGTTGGAGGAAGTACGAGGTAGAGTGTTTTCTGGCAGGGGATGTGGCAGTTGAACAGGGTGAACAGGGAACAGTTGAACAGGGTGTGATGGCAGAGGGTACCATGGGACAGCACAGAGGGCAGGAGGGGACAAAATGGTCAGGCCAAAACAACAAGTACTCAGTGTCTCGGTGGTCATTTGGGAGAGTTGAGTGGAGGCTCGCTCTCTCTCGCTCTCTCTCTCTCTGTCTCACACACACACACAAACATACACATACACTTGCGTACACACACACACACACAGACACACATGTACACAGGCACACGCACACATTGCTGTGACTTCGGGCTGGGGGGTAAGGGCCCTTGATTGGTCAGATGAAGTAAAAGAGGCCGGCAGCCAGTCTATCACTAAGGACTGGACCCCAGGTACTCAGAGCTCTTCAGCTGCACAGCTAGAGGCATCACACACACACAAACACACACGCACGCACACACACACACACACACGCACACAAACACACACAGTGTGCGGCAATCTGTCCTGCCTCAGTGCTGATGGTCGGTAGGCGGGTAGGAGGGTAGGAGGGTTATCCCCCGTCCAATCAGAGTCACAGCATGGTGCTTAGAGGTCCCTTGGGTCAAACCAAACATAGACACACACACAACCTCACTCACAAACACTCACACATACAGACACACACACACTCAAGACACACGCACGCACATGCACAGCATTCGTTTTCTGTTCAAATCTACAGCTGTATTACCAAAGCCCACACAAACACATGCACATGGTTTATTGGTGGAGTAGTAGTACTTGCAGCAGTACTACATAAATAATAATAGTAATAGAAATGGTGATTGTGTTTTCTGGCAGTAGCTGAAGTGTTCCTTAATGTCTGTAAACCAATGGTGCAGCAGTTTGCTACTGCAAAGGCTAACTCCTATCTCAAGGGTAGCTCATGATTCAAAGCTGACACCTTGCACATACACGCACACTCACAACACACACACACACACATCACACACGCACGCACACACTGGTAATGGAACCAAGATCTGCTGCTGTGGTGTTTTCCGCCATTGAACCATGTGGTGGAAAAATAATCCATTATCACCATTTCCCTTTTCTCTCTCTTTCTATCTCTCTTTCTCTCTCTCTCTCTCTCTTTCTCTCTCTCTCTCTCTCTCTCTCTCTCTCTCTCTCTATTTCTCTCTTTCTCTCTCCCTTGCTCTTTTCTCTTTTCTCACCTTCTCTCCTTGCACATCCCTTGCTTTTGTCTTTCCTCTCTTCTTTCGCAGCAGGGCCAGTGTGTGGGAAACAAACCAAGGAAGCAAGAGGACAGGAAGCCCAGAATACAAAGAGGCCTGGATGGGCCCAGAGAAAAACCAGAGAAAAATAAATGCCTGACGGGTGTGAAAAAGAAGCCGTGGCACAGTGCAGTCGAAAAGGAGGAGCGGAGGAGAGGGGGAGGGGGGGGGAGGGAGGTGGGGCGGCAGAGGAGGAGTGTGAACTCGAGGTGCCGTGAGCGAGGGAGTGTTTTCACCTGCTGGAGGGAAGTGACATAAAGAGAAAAATAAAGAGATGTATGGTGGTGGAGGAGGTGGTGGGGGTGGGGGAGGTGGTGGGGGGAGGTGGTGGGGGTGTGGGAGGGGTGCTGCTGAGAGAGTAGCTATGTTGAGCGACAGAACATTGCTGAGAAATGGGGGAAGTGAGGGATTTACAATGAGGACAGGACACAGATGACTGTGGTACCGGTGACAGTGTGTGTGAGTGAGAGAGAGAGAGAGAGAGAGAGAGAGAGAGAGAGAGAGAGAGAGGAGAGAGAGAGAGAGAGAGAGGTGTGTGTGTGAGCGAGAAAGAAAGGTGTGCTTGTGTGTGTGATTGATGGGGGAAAGACATGAGTAGCCTGACCGTCATGCACTTGCCTGTTTGTGCGTCCACGTGTGCGTGTGTGTGTGTGTGTGTACACACTAACTGTATACAAAGTGTATCTCAAATGAACAAAGCTGGTTCTTTGGTTACCTCCTGCTCTCCAGATTCTCTCCTGCACGGACCTGTTATGATCTATTCTTATTTGACTGACAAGAGATGAAAAGAGATGAAAATCCATTATGAGGTAGATTCTATTTTTCAACCCTTCCCCCCCCCCCCCCCGGCTCCCAAGAACTCTTTGTGAGAGACAGATCATACAGCGAGATGAAAAGGCACCCCCCTCCATCCCTCCCTCCCCATCGCTCCCATCTCCTCCCTCCATCTCAGCGGATAGGTCGACCCCCCCCCTCCCCCGGGCTGCCCCCCCATCTCCCTGTGGCTGATGGATTATGGGTTCGAGGTCAAAGGTCAGCGTGGAACTCTTTGTCTGTCCGTGACGGGGCGAGTGATTGATGTGCAGGTGTATGGGTAGTGGGCATCGTTTGCACGTGTGGAGGTGTGTGTGTGTGAGTGCCGCACACACACATAGACACGCTTTCCAGACATGGAAAACGCCCACACACATGCACACAAACATGCAAAGCACACCGCTGGCCTCTTTCTCCAGAGTCGAGTGAGTCGGCGATCTCTTGAGGAGGTCTCCTGTTATGGGGTCCTTCCTCCACAAGCCCTTTCCCACCCACATCCTCGTGTAGGCGTCCATCACTCTGCCTGACTGAATCTGACAGTAATTAAAACGAACAGCACCGACAAGCGTCTCTCTCTCTATAGACGTCTCTCTCCCTTCCTCCCTCGTTCCATTTCTTTCTCTCTTAAACTCTCTTGTTACTTTTAGGTGGGCCGGCATTTACTCACTTGGTGGTTCTCGTGATCTGAAGGTCTCGGGTCAGATCTCTCAAGTGTGGCATCGGATTGGCTCGCAGCTAACACCGCCCACAGCAGTTCCAGCAAACCACCTACGAGAGCGGAGGGAGGCCACGTCCAGGCCTCCGCCACTGTCGTCGAGGGACGACAACAATATCGGATAGCGGAAAAAAAAAAAAAATTATTCGAAAAGTAGATACAGACCACCGGTCTTAATGCAATTTCAGAAAACCAATACAAAGTCTCCACAGGGTGGATTAGGACTTTAACGAAGGCATAATGGAAACAGGAAGAAGTGAGTCTGGGATGATGGAGGGCAGAATGAGTTATGACACCTCTTATGGGGCCCAGATGGGAGGACGGGGGGGGGCGGGGGATGGGGGGATGGGGGGTGGGGGAGGCTGTGTTTTGACTGGTAGCGGTTCTAATTTGCTTCACTCTCAGTTCTCTCTCCACCAATGAACCTTCCTTCTTAGAATTAGTCTAAGGTGGCTTCATCGCATTCCCACTGTGAGAGACAGGAGGAGGGAGAGGAAGTGAACAAACCTGGTAGGGCATGAGCACGAGTGTGTGTAGGTGTGCGGGTGTAGGTGTGTGTGTGTGTGTGTGTAGGTGTGCGTGTGTGTGTAGGTGTGCGGATGTAGGTGTGTGTGTGTAGGTGTGCGGGTGTAGGTGTGTGTGTGTGTGTAGGTGTGCGGGTGTAGGTGTGTGTGTGTGTGTAGGTGTGCGGGTGTAGGTGTGTGTGTGTGTAGGTGTGTGTGTGTGTGTGTGCCTATGACATTGTGCTCCACTTTTACCCGTTTTTAACCTCACCCACCCTTCAAGTTCCTTCATGTGGCTTTTTCTCTCCCTCTCTGCCCCTCAGACTCCCTCTGTCTCTCCCCCCAGCTGCTCTCTCTCTCTGCCCCTCAGACTCCCTCTGTCTCTCCCCCCAGCTGCTCTCTCTCTCTGTTCTGCCCGTCTCTCCTCTCCAAAGTCTTTCCCTTCTTCTTCTGCTCCTCCTGGTCCTCTGGGTCTTCCCGGCTCAACTCTTGATAAGCATTGCACTTTTTCATGCCCCCTAAGCACGCACGCACACACACACACACACACACACACACACACACACACACACACACACACACACACACACACACACACACACACACACACACACAGTTGCCTGACTCCTGTTCCTTCCTCTGTCCTCTACCCGCTCTCTGCTCTCTGTCTTTCTCTCCCAACCCTTCATAAAAATGTTAATTGAAACGGAGTTGGTAAGGAGATATGTGTGGCCACTCGTGGCTCGTCTGAGCTCTGCTCAAGTGTTGAAGCCTCGCTAGGGAAAGTCATTAATTTTTATCTGTTCTGACAAGTCAACTGGAACCCAGCAAATAACAAGGGGACTGGGCCAACACACACACTGCATACATGGAATGCACGCGAAACACTACAGATATGTAAACTCTGACAAACACACACACACACATTGTATTTTCTCTTTGCATCACCGTACTCTCTAAGAACATGTTTCTCCCTCCTTCATTCACACCTGTACAATTGCACGTCCTGTAATTATTTTCCTGTAAATTCCTCCAGTTACTCTGCCAAAGAAGGGGTAAAAATAAAGATCATAGGATCGCTGGTGTGTTGGGAGAGAGAGAAAAAAGGGATAGAGATAAAGGGGGAGAGAGAGAGATGAATGCTCCCCCCAGGTAAATTGCTCGCTAGTTCATACACACTCATCCTTTCATTTTCTTTGAAATATTGAATATGAGGTTATGGCTTTTGCCTTGGATCGACCCATGCAACTGAATCATACATCACATGCACAAACACACACACATCTGCACACACACACCCTCACACACACACACTCACACACTCACAAACGCGGACACACACAGCAATCCAGGCAGTGACAGGGGGTCATATTAAGATGAAAAATGTTCCGGGTCTTGTCTCAGACAATAATCCCAACTGAGTCAAAACGTCGGCGAGAAAGCCAGGGGGCGGGGGGGCGGGGGGGGGGGGGGGGGGGGGGTAGCAGGATGCTTACAGAGGGCTAGAAACTCGGAGACTAGGGATGAAGTACAGAGGGAAACTTGTGCTTGCTGCTTAATCTGACGCCTTTTAAAGGTGTGTGGGGATTATTTTTCCCCGCTCCAACGTTAAGTAAGGCAAAGCGCACCCCTCGCTTACTTTTCAGTGCCTTTTCACATTCAGCCTTTGATAAATCGGAAAGTAGATGTTATGTTATTTTTTTTCCTGCCTGAAAATTGGATTTGGATCTTTCTACACATCCTGGTCTGTGATGTTTTCAAAAGTCTCCCTCTAGCTCTCCCTCCCTCCTTCCTAGGTGAGATGAAAGGGGGATTCTAATAATGACAGTGACATTTCTGTTGTCTGATATCTGTCCCTCACTCACACATGGCATACAGAAAAAACTGACACTTAAGATGAGATAATCAGCTGGAAAGAGAGAGATACAGATTGTATCTCTCTCTTTCTCTCTGTCTGTTGGCCACTCTCTACCCCCCCCCCCCATCCTGATCTCATTCCATCATATCTCTCACACTTTGATATCCACCAGCAAGCGTAGGACAGTTTTCACAAATCAAAGACTTCAGCACACATTTCTTTAGTGCGGGAGAAGTTCTCAGAGTCTTCAGTCGAAAATTCATCCAAATGAATCCTCACGACAGCACAGCTGCCTCCAAAAGGTCAAGTCAAGATACAATGTTGGTTCACTCAAAGCCATTTGAGAATAGGTTGAGATCGTTTGGGCTTCAAGACCACTCATCGTTCCATTTCCCAGATGAAACTGGGAGACGGCGAGCATCAGCCGTCCTGAGGGAAACTCATTTGGATTGCTCTTTCGCCCCTCCACCCAGGTCGGCTTCACCACCTGCCAGGTGTCCTACCATGTGCACTCAAACTCCACCTTCCCCACACAACCCATACCAATCTTCAGATAAACATCAGAGATCAATCAGAGATCAATACGCAGACATCTGTGGGTGTGGATCAGAGGTGTAGCTTGCAGTAGCGCCGGTTACCGTGGTAAGAGAAGCATCCGGAACTCCGGCCCGACTGTTCTACAAGAATCAATGTTTTGTTCCCCGTCGTCCTTCAGCAAACTAATGAACTGATATCAAACTCCTCAGACGCAACCTCCACTGTGAGGCGTCTGAAACTATGAACCGTGATGAAACCATGACATGCAGGTACCCCATAAACACACACACACACACACATTCTGCCAATAGGCCCGTACACATGGTTGTGTAATGAGTTTGTATTCAGTTGAGCGTCTCCTTTCGTCGACAGGGGAAGGGTGCGATGAGAGTGCAACCTTGAGGAGGGAGTCGTGAATGCTGCAGGAAGCCTGGAGCGTCTCTCCCCGGACGGAGGACCTCGGCGGGGCGTTTTGTTTCCCGTGTTTTTCGATTATGACAAGGACGGCGCCGTGGCGGAGGCCGCCGCCCACCTCGCCCTGGATCTCATCAGTCGGGACTTTGTTTGCCGCATGTTTATTCATGAGGACAGGCGTAAGGATGCACGCATACGCACACGCACACACCCGCGATCAGATAACACACACTAATGACAGGAAATATGCACCCACACACACACACCGTAGTTACAAGAATGACACTGAATGTACACGCACACACAGTCTAAAACACACTCCCCATTAGTGTCAAATACCAAAGCGCTGTCATCCAATCATCACGCTCTGTCTCCACCCTGAGGAAATAATTAGCTTGCCAGCTCAGCTCTCCTGTTGCATAGCTAACAGCAAATATATCTAACTATAAATAAATATAACTATAAATAATACAACCACACATGCTTCCCTGCTTTTGACGACACATCCATGTGTGTGTTTATTAATCTGTATCGTATTTGTTTGTGAGTGAATGGGAGTGTGTGGGCACTGTGGGTGTGTGCATGTGTTTCGCACATGCATGTGTCAGAATTCATCTCAGCCAAAAGACAGGAAATCTGGTTTGCTTCAATCCTTTTATATTGAAAGGGATTTGTTTACTGTGCTACTGCTGTAACAAAGTCAAACCAAATTGGAACTGAGATATAGTATGATCAAGTCCAGGCTGGAGCACGTATAACAGAGGTGGTTTGGTGACACGTTGCCTTGTCTGAGATCTTAGTGCAAACCATACAAGACCTAGGTTGAAACCCCCCTGTTCTTCACAGATCCCATCCCCGGGTATCACTGGAACTAACTGTTGCTGGGGTGGTACTACTGCTAAAATCTGATGTTTTTTGACAGTGAAGTTTACAGAATCAAACTTTGTATTCTCTCATGATTTGACGATTAATTAGGAGGAGAGCAACGATATTTCAATTCAACTCTAATGAGAGACAATTATTACCTTTCAAGAGGGAATAATTAGATATTCAGCATTTTGCGGCAGGAAATTATAATTAGTTAGGGTGGCGGGCGTAAAGCAATGTGAGGTACTAAGTGTGCATGCCTGTAAATGGATGTTATTGTGACATACCGTACATTCAATTGTTTTCTAGGAGACCCTCTGCATCTTGCCATCCCAATAGTGTGGATGAAGACAACTTAGGTAGGGCGGTTAAGGAATCGAGCTAGGAATCAGAAGGTTGCTGGTTCGTTTCCCGGCCGTGCTAAATGACGTCGTGTCCTTGGGCAAGGCACTTTATCCTACTTGCCTCGGGGGGAATGTCCCTGTACTTACTGTAAGTCGCTCTGGATAAGAGCGTCTGCTAACTTGAGTTGCTTAGATAAGACAGTATTTAGGCTCAACATTTAGCACATTAGCGTTCGATCACTGGGTCAAATACACTTTCAATTCCTTGAAGTGTTCTCACCACCATTCTGGCCACGCCACACATGCTTCAAGATGGAAAAGGAGAACACAGCACACAGCCAACACTGTCTCTTTTTCACATGCAACAAACCACTTCATTGTATGCATTCCCAGAATGTCTACATGCTTGGGCCCAAGGGTGTTAATAGTGATGTCAAGTTTTTATTTAGAAGCAGCAGCAGTAGTAAAGGTTAATGATGCTTTGCACAACGGGCTGCATGGTGTGAACGATGTAAGGTCACATGTGCAGGAAGGTGTGGTTGGGACAAACTGATAGGAGTCCAGTTAGAGTTGGTCAGAGCCGTGTTATGTGAAACTGCAGTCAGAACACACACACATATTCACACACACTCAGTCCTATGACAGTCCACACACACACATTCACAAACACACATGCTCTCACACCCACATACATAAAAATTCCAACCACACACACACGCTGTGGCAAATTGGTGGTCTCTCTCTGTCTCTCCTCACTTGGAGTCTAAGTGATCATTAGTGCAGGTACAATGTAAGTCTTGCATTTAATTGCCAATTAATTCATGTGTGAGTGTTTTGGAGCCAGTGTGTTTGTGTGTCTCTGTATATGTGAGTGTGTGTGACACATCCTATCAGTTGGCAACTGTTCAGATGTCTACACTGAGGACACCCCATGGATTGTCACATAATTGCTATCACGCTGGACAGAGTTCCTTTAAAATAGAGTTACGTTCTGTTTAAGTTTCATCAGACGCTATATGATGTCCGTAGGGGGCCATAAGATCAGAGGACGGTAAACGTGTTTAACACTCCCTCTTTTCTCTCCCTCCTCTCCTTCCCTGTCTTCTCCCTCCTCTCCTTCCCTGTCTTCTCCCTCCTACCTCTCTGCCTTGCTCCCGTTTTGCTCCCCTACTCATTCCCTCTGCTTTCTCAATTCCCCCTCCCTCCTCCTCCCTCCTCCTCCTCCTCCTCCTCCTCCTCCTCCTCCTCCTCCTCCTCCTCCTCCTCCTCTCGTCCTCCCTAGTCCTCCTCCTCCTCCTCCTCCTCGTCCTCCTCCTCCTCCTCACAGCCTTCTTCATTGCTTGTCTTGTGTTGGTTCATCGTGCAGTTCAGGATATCACAGCAGCGTTCAATAATGAGTACCTCACGGAACTTTGTTGCAGAAGACGAGCGACGATTTGTTCTCTCACGTTGGCGCATTGGCGTCCGTTAGAGAGAGAGTCTGGAGCTGATCGACCTCCTGGCTAGCGCCCGCACGGCTACCGTGGTGCTGGACCAAGTTAATAACTCTCCATCGTTGTCGCTAGGAGACTCAGTAAGGTTAACCAGATTCACTGCCGGTAACTGAGGGCCAAAGGCAGAGATTAGGCCCGAAAGCAGGTTGCTCGAGTTCCGGGTCGGCTCATGAGGAGGTTTTGAGGTATGAATGGCGAATTTCGAAGCCTCTTTGTGTATTTGATGGAAATACACTTCTCAAACAGAAAAATAGGAAGTGTGAACACAGACAGTGAAAATACAGGAGGCGAGAACACACTGGTAAACGGTGAGATTCTCAGCTTACAGACATACCTTTGCCAAATCAACTTCTCAAGAACATGATGTAATTGCTCTCCCAAAAGCAAACTGTTCTCAAGCAATACCTCCTTGATGTGCAAATTGGCATACAGTTAAAGACACAAAAAGCTTGACCTGCGATCTTGTCAACAACACACCGTATAATTAAAACAACCAACTCAATAACACAGTAAACACCATAAATCTTCTTTCTTGCTGGCAAACTTTATCAGTTAGTTGACTGAACACACACACACACACACGTGGCTGTCAGAGTCAGTGTACATGCACTTGCTAACACGTTTGCATAAAGCTGCATCGGTTAACTGCCAAACTTGAGTCCATTTGAAGTTAGGGCTTTATTACTGATCAAAGAGAAAGCCCCTGTGGGGCTCACACACACACACACACACTGCCACACACACACGCAGAAAAACACACAAAAGGAATCGCGAAGGAGCATGGGGGGGAAAAGGGGGGGGGGGGAGTGAAAGGGTTGGAGACGAGAGAAAGAGAGGAGAGGAAGAAGACAAGAGAAAGTAAAGAGAGAATTTTGAAAAAGGAGATAGAGAGAAAGAGGGGGAGAGGGGAGAAGAGAGTGAGGCACCACAAGTCATTTGACATTGGCTTTATTTCATCTGTTTGTCTGTTTGTTTATTTATTTATTAATTTACCGTGCAATGTATGAATAAACATGGCAGGAGGAGAGGGAGAAGAGAAGGGTGGCAAAGTAGGAAGAGTATGTGATGGGACGCATTACTTTTTCAGAACCCCCCCTCTTCCTCTCTTCCTCTCTCTCTCTCTCTCTCTATTTCTCTCTCTTTCTTCCCTTACTCCTAGCCTCAAACTGTCTTTTAATTGGAGTGTCTGAGACACTTGTAAATAAGAACCCCTTTTAAATCCCTCTCCTTCTTATCCTTCTCTTTCTCTCTTTCTCTCTCAATCTCTCTTCCTTCTCTCTCTCTCTCTCTCTCTCTCTCTCTCTCTCTCTCTCTCTCTCTCTCCTTCCCACCTACATACAAATTATACTCCCCCGTTCACTGGTGTTGCCATGGTGCCTGGCTTGGGAGATGTGGCGGAGAGTTCCTTGAAGCTAAAGGCTTCGGTGTGCGGTTGTGTTTGCGTGTGTGTGCGTGTGTATGTGTGTGTGGTCAAGTGGCTCCAGGGCAGTTCAGGTAGCAGTTAATAGGAAAGGCGCTCTGAACCCACACCGTAGAGAGCATGGAGAGAGAGAGAGCCCGAGCGGGAGGGAGAGAGGGTCCGAACAGTCCCTCAGACTCCAAAATACAAGTGCATCCTTCACTTGTCTCTTCGCCTATGACCTACCTCAGAGCTCCGACGGGACCTCGCATCTTGACCTTTGTCACAACCCAGCAATGACCCTTCCACCTTCGGCTCTTCTACCTCCTTTGGGGGGGGCTTCCTGTCTGGCTTGTCCGACTGATAAGCACACCCTATCGCTGATCTGGGAGAGATGGGGAGAGAGAGAGAGAGAGAGGCCGAGGAAAATAGAAAGATAGAAAGGAAGGGGAGAGGTGGACAGGTGTGACAGGCCTTGGCCTGGAGAGAGAAGAGAAGGGGAAGGTAGAGAGGGACATGGAGAGGGCAGGGGGGTTTGTGTGCCAGTCTTTGGACGTGCGTGTGTGAGTATAGGTGTGGTTGACAGCTTGCAAGAGCTTGGAGTCTGAACTCTCATGTGGATATCTCTTCCAATGGATAGAGGTGTGTGTGTGTGGTCCTGTTTATGTGTGCACTCTGTATTTGGGACTTTGGTGTATCTAATGTTTGTGTCTATGTGTATGCATGTGCATTTGATGACACCAAATAGAAATGATGTGTACGCGTGAGTCTGCGTGCCATATGCGTACGTATGTGCGTGCGTTTGTTTATATTCGTATGCATTCATGCCTGAGTGTTTATGTACATGTATGTGTCAGTCTGTATGTCTGTGTGTATGTATAGGTGTGTGGTCATGTGCATTTATGTAGGTGTGTGTGTGTGTGTGATGAATGGGCCGGTGCCAGACAACGTTCCCTAGGTGGCCTTGGATCAATCTGCTTATCTGTTAGCTGCCAGCCCAGCCAGTGATTAACGGCCTCTCCACACACAGGACATCCTTATTCATTACAGGAGACGTCACACACTTGCACGCGCACGCACGCACACACACACACACACAGCTTGTCAGGGCTCAGAGAGTAGAGGAGAACTGGATCACTTTTACAGCAGGTTTCCCAGAGAATAAGAATATCCAGGGAAAAAAAGAGGGAGCGAGAAAGAGAGGGATGGAGACGAAAAGGAAGAGTAAAGGTCTCGACATCCTTTCTGCTCCGTAAGTCCTTTCTTGACTGCTTACCTGGAAGTCCCTGCCTGACATTTGTAACTGCCACACACACACACACCACACATGCACGCACACACACACACACACACACACACACACACACACACACACACAGGTCCTTGGAGCGGTCAGTTAGAAACCCAGAGGGACACTGTGAGAGACAGGGGGAAGATGGAGGGAGAGAACGAGTGGAGGGAGAGAAGGAGGAGTGGAGGGAGGGATGACAGGATGACAGGATGACAAACCAGAGTTAGGGACACGCTCCAGTGCTGTGTGACAGCTAGCCAGCCCTCTGGGAGAAAGGAGGAGAGAGAGGGAGGCGATAGGAGGAGGGATGGGTAGAGAGGTCAAACACCTGCGATATTTCGTTTGTCTGTCTTTTACCTAGCGGTCGTCTCTGGCAGCAACAGATACAGTAGACAACGAATGGAGAGAGAGAGAGAGAGAGAGAGAGAGAGAGAGAGAGAGAGAGAGAGAGAGAGATGAGAGAGAGAGAGAGAGAGAGAGAGACAGAGAGAGACAGAGAGAGACAGACAGACAGACAGACAGTCTCTTCATAGTCAATAAACGTCTACATTGTGATAAACACTAACAGTGTTGAAATCATTAAAATGTGTATGTTTTATCTTGTCATTTTACAGCACATGTTCTGTATTAGCTGCAGCAAAGAAGAGAGAAGAAAACGCTCATTAAAGCTGTGTGTTTTGGGTAATTTGGGGCATAAGAGCTTGAATATGCAGGTGTTACGTAAAGTAACAGGTGTTGGGAGTTATACTCTCAAGCTTTTTACTTGACATAGTACATCATACAAGTGTTGGGAAGCTTGGAAACTCATTAGCCTGGCCTTGTCTTTGTTGTTTATCTTTCTGTATCACTCTCTCCCACTGTCACCCTGCATCCCTTCTTCCTCCTCCCTCCTCCCTTAAACCCTCTCTGTCACCAGCCTCATCTCTATCCCTTTCGCTCCATCACTCCTCGCTTCTTCCTCCCCTCCTTCTCATCCTCCTCCTCCTCTGTCAATTGATAAGAGAGAGCGGGAGAGAGAGACACCCCGGGGGTTTCATTTGATTTGGAGATAGTGGGCCAGGCGACAAAACATTTGACAATATCAAGAAGTCATTATGTATCTCTCATTTCCCTTCTTTCTTTCTTCCTTTTCTTTCTTTCGTTTCTTTTCTCTCTCTTACACTACTGGTTTCTCTCCATCTTCAGTTGGCTTAGTCATTTCTCTCCTTCTTTATTCTTCCTCTCCACCCATAGCCCTCTTCTCCTCTTACCGGTACATGAGACCACTGTCAACCACTCTATTCTCTTTCCCATCATCTCCCTCTCGTCTCCTCGCCTGTGGCAGTCCGGATAGGCATTGTGCTGGATGGACAGATGGCTGAATAGATGGATGGAGGAATAGATGGATGAATAGATGGATGGAGGAGTAGATGGATGAATAGATGGATGGAGGAGTAGATGGATGAATAGATGGATGGAGGAGTAGATGGATGAATAGATGGATGGAGGAGTAGATGGGTGAATAGATGGATGGAGGAGTAGATGGATGAGTAGATGGATGAATGATTGGATGAGGCCCTCCGTGTTGCTTGTGAGCTGTAATCTTTCTGTCGTCACTGAGAGCCAAATGGCTATTCCATTATTAATCCCTCTCCTATACTCTCTCCTCTTTACCGTCATGTGTGCGTGTGCATGTGTGTGTGCACAAGGGAGAGAGTGTGTGTGTGCAGGAGAGAGTGTTGTCTTGTTGTGTGCATGCGTCTGTGTGCCTGTGCGTGTGTGTCCATGTGTGTGTGTGCGGGTGTGCATGTATATGTGTGTGCGCATTGTGTGTGTGTGTGTGTGCGGTCTCCAGCTGTCAGTGCATCAGAGGCAGCAAAGGCAGTGGGTGAGCCAGCATGGCAGGCAAGACTCAAGGGCTAGACAGAGTAGACTCTGTCCCCCAAGGCACTCACTGGAACCGCAACTCCCACAAACCCCCAGGGGAACATCCAGGAAGACGAGACAGACAATAATCACACAGGATGTCCACAGCTTTATTGTGTCCCATTGGGAGAGCTTTGGTTGAATGGACCCCTGCCGAATGTGTTTGATGGAACATACAGGTGATTAACGGGATGATTCCCCACAAATCACACAACAAAGTGATCCAGCTTTGATGGATGGCATTCTTTTTGATGCGACATGCTCTGTTGCACACGCAAGACTGGAGATGTATATGGGGAGTATGACATGATGTGGGCTGGTCTGACCTGTCGGCCTTATAAACTTTCCATATGTCCAGACTCCCCACTGTGTGGCGTGTGTGCATGTGTTTGTGGGGACAAGAGGTCCAGTGAATAACATGTATGAAATATAACGTATTTGTTGATCCTGTGGTGTTTGGGTGGAGAGTCAGAGAAAGAGATCAAGATTGAAAGAAAGAGAGAGAGAGAGAGAGAGAGAGAGAGAGAGAGAGAGAGGAGAGAGAGAGAGAGAGAGAGAGAGAGAGAGAGAGATGAGAGAGAGAGAGAAAGAGAGAGAGAGAGAAAACCTCTTTGTTGTGTCACTGTAAGCACCTCTGTGACAGTCTCAGGCAGCTTTGTGACACGCTACCTTAAAATGGGGTCCGAAAAAAAGACGACATCACAAGGATATGGATAGTGGAAAAGCCAGAGTAGAAAAGGATTGAAAGAGGGGAGGGAGTGGAGGAGAGGACTCACTAGGATAATTATAATATTTTCCTTTTTCAACTTACTGATAGGGGGAAGGGGGGCATGGCAAGATATACTGATAGACCGTGTTTATCAAAATGAATGTGGAGCCCCCCACACACACACACACGCATGCACACACACGCACACACACACGCTCAAGGCTTAGCTGTGGAGATAATGACTGAAGACACAACTTTGACACTTGTCTAACTTGCAAAGCTGGCGAAGGAAATGAAAACAGGAAGATAATACAACCCAAACCAGAACAGACCAAAGGAGCACATACAAGCAGAATGTCACTCACACTAACACACACACACTAACACACACACACACTAACACACACATGCACACAAGCACCTACTAAATGTCACTCAGCAGTATATTGAAGTCTGGCTGTGTCATTTCTAGAGCAGACGTGATTGACAGCTCTGACTCCTGAGGGATTTACATAGCAGTATGCGTTTGTCTGCCCACAAGCATACAATACATGCTGCACACACACACACACATGCACACACCCGGGGCACGGACACACACCCCTCCCACACCCACTGACACACGCACCCACTACTGATACACACACCCACTAATGTCCCCCTCCAACCCATACGTGCACCTCTACACACTCACACACACCTCCAGCAAGTACACACACCTCTCCCACACGCACTTACACATCCATCCACTACTGATCTACACACACACTAACACCACTCTCAAACACTTACCCAAACCTGTACACGCACGCACATCCACTCCTACACACGCACACGCACACTACGTAGTCACTACATGTTTTCCGCCGCACACTCGGCTCGGCTGCATATCAAAGATAGCGGAGATCTCCGTTAACAAACGGACCTACCGCAGTCACAGTTGTTTCGCTGCGTATCGTAAAGGCAGTCTATTCTACAAGGCGGGTTGAGCTAGTCAGTACACGTGTGTGTGTGTGCGTATGTGTGCGCGTGTGCGTGTGTTGACGATGCAAGTGCTGATGTGACACAGCAGCAACGACAATGTTAAACACAGTTGTATCCTGTCTTAACGTCTTGTTTTCACGACCTGTGTTTTTGAGATCACGGAGGGTGTCGGAGGGCTGGGCGAGGGTGGAAGGCAACATGTGGACAGAAGCCTGGGCAATTACTGGAGAGGTTGAGAGGTGCCCTCACTCCCTATAGAGAGAAGCACACACACACACACACACACACAGAAACTCGCACACAACCTAATGTGCATGTATATTTCCATGATTAGTGGATCGATGGCGATAGGTACATGGGTGCAAGGTTAAGCAGACAAACCTAAAAACCGGTACACACACGCGCAGCAAGAATCCATGCCATTATCTAAAATGAGGTTTCCTTGGCAACGAGGGGCACTTTTTATAAAAAAGTTCCTAATCCTTTTTTCTCTGAAAGGTGCAACCAATACAACAGCTACAGGTGAATCGTTGGAACTGGTGGGGTGATCAAGGGGACAACATCTTCCTAACAACTGGTATGAGTGGCGATCCCAGGAATTGACATCTATTCACTAGATTTCATAAGCTCTTTTAACACAGTTAAAAGAGCTTTTAAGTTTCAAAGCTTGATTAAAATATCTGCCTTCAAAAACAACTTGACATTTACAGGGACCTGGCTATCCCTTTGTGCCAACTTTATTGGTCGGCCGAGGCAATTACAAAACACAAAACGTGCTTTTAATAGGAGTGAGTCACGTCTAAGTGTTAGAGGCTATTGTCACAACAACAATGGATTTCAGGAAAAACAACTTGTGTTTGTTTCTGTCTAACCCTCTCTCTCTCTCTCTCTCTCTCTCTCTCTCTCTCTCTCAAGTCTTCTCACCCCAGCATGCTTGCTTCGATGGCCTTGGAAAGAAGGAGTGCACATGGAGATATAAAAGACAAGAGTGGATTGGTAAAAAGTTGTTTCAACTGAACTTCACAGTTTGATTTTATCAGCTCCTTTTGTAGCATGGCTCATAGTAGCTTAGAGCACAGACAAAACCCCCAAAAGTAAGCAGTGAATAAGGGAGCCCTAGAGTCAGCACAAACAGAACAAGAATCTGGAACTTGGTTACGGTGATAAAGTTGGGCCTCAACTAAAAGCTAGTGGCTCCAGAGATCAACATCTGATCGATCAGTACAATTACCTGGCGCTGCGTGCGAGATAACATGTTGCCCCGGCCTCCACAGTCTTCTCTGTGGTAGATATTAGCCACCTGAGTTATGCAGCGCATTAGTGCTTCGATGAATCGCAGAGAAACTTGTTGGCATGAGCTAGCACCTAGCCAAGTGCTAAGGTCCTGTTAGCTAAGGCTCACTTCCAGAGTAACAAGGCGTTGTTAGCCTAGCACCTACAGCAGGCGTGCGTGTATTTGCTAGCATCGATCATTTCTTTCTAGACAGGTTACATAGGGCGAGGCAACACGCAACAGGTTGTTTTCCTGTAGAGCCAACCCCAAAACACCTGTAGGGGGCAGTAGTGTCATAGAGGAGAGAGAGAGAGAGAGAGAGAGAGAGAGCGAGAGAGAGAGAGAGAGAGAGAGAGAGAGAGACAGACGGAGAGAGGAGAGAGAGAGAGAGAGAGAGAGAGAGAGAGAGAGAGAGAGAGAGAGATGGGGGGACGATCGTGTCATGCTCTGTGACTCAGGAGAAGTCCACAGAGTAGCTTCTCATTCACCTAATGATGAACTGAGCCTGCTGACATGTGCATGGCTAATCCTGGATTTCAGAGACAAATCTCGCTGTTAAGAAACACATCTACCTCTACCCTGAGAACGGGTCTCATATAATGCCCCCCCAACCACCATCACTAACAACTGCTAAGCTTGACACCACAGTATTACAGTATTTACATAATTCCCATCACTCCACAGTGCTGGTGACCAAGGTCCAAGCATCTATTTTAATGATCCAGTTAGAAAGTTGCAAAGCCCCCCAAAGGGTGTGTGTGTGTTATCTAGGGTCAGCTCTATGCGTGTATTGGTGTGTGTGTGTGTTGCTGTGTTGCTGTGTGTGTGTTTAATACAGTAATTAGATGGGTTTGCAGAAGGTCCAGATAATTAGACTCCAAGCTCTCTCTCTCTCTCTCTCTCTCTCTCTCTCTCTCTCTCTCTCTCTCTCTCTCTGTCTCTCTTTGTCTCTCTCTCTCATTCTCTCTCTCTCTCTCTCTCTCTCCCTCTCTCTCTCTCTCTCTCTTTCCCATCTCCTATTTTCCATCCTTCTGTCCATCCTCTTCGTTCCATCCTCCCCTGCTCTCTCCTCTAAACAACAGTCCAGTGAATAGCTGCTCACACTGTGTTCAGAGCGGCTGAGGAGAAGACTGCCACTATCACAGTTGTAATGGGCCTTGCACGCAGGCCCACACACAAACACACCCACAAACACTCCTGTTTGCACAGGAGCTAATAAGAGTGTGTGTGTCCTTCCAGTCCTCAAGAAAAAAGATGCCCGCCACACACACACACCACACACACAAACCTAAAAAAAGGCCATTGATTCTCTCCATGCTCTCCTTTGCTGAGAAATAACCACTAATTCACAGAAGGGGTCCGCTACCAAACATTCCAAGTGACCAAGCCAACTGAAAACATGACGATTCAGACGCGTGACTGAATCTGTGAAAGCTGCAGGAGTCTGTCTTTCTGCTAGTGGTCAGGTGCCAATGCAGAGTGAGTCTGTTAGGTCCTCTGTCTGAATGATAAGCAACTGGCATTCAAACCACATGCCAATGTGTCTGAAAGAACGCACGTGTGTGTTGAATGATTGTGTGTTGAATAGTATGTGTTTAGTCTGCTGAATGCTTTATGAATGTTCAATAATAAACTTGAATCAGACCAAGGCTTCTTCTGTATGGTTTCTAACAGAAGTGCTTTCAGGCAGATGCTTTGTAGATGCTAAAATAGGACAAACAACAGTGTGTGTGTGTGACCCCTCCAGCAACCCCCCAATTATCTCTGACCTTACCTCAGTATCTCATACGCTTCTCAAAATGATTTTTGATCTTTGATCTCCTTCTACCACTGGCTCTGAAGGTAAGTGTGGGCCTGGAACTTTCTCTCTCTTCACTTTCCCTGGCTCATGGACAACACACCTGTTGTCTCTGCTCTGCTACCCACTCCTGTACTCAGACACTTCATGGTTCTTCACCCTTGGTTGACTGCAGAGGCACGTTTTCTAACTATCAATTCAACATAGCTGAGTACATGGAGTTCATGTACTTCTGATCCTTCTTCAGTTCCAGACAGTTTGTTTATGACTCAACATGAACATCCTAGTTCTTTTCTTCTCCAATTCACCTATTTTTCCTTCCTTCCTTCCTTCCTTCCTCCCTCCCTTTAACTCTTTCGTTGTCTGTCTGTCTTTCTCTCTCTCCCTTAACTCCCTTTTCCCTATCTCCATCAACCCCCTTTTTCTCTTTCTCCCTCTACCCCCTCTTTCTCTCCCTACATCCCTCTCTCTCTCTCTCTCTCTCTCTCTCTCTCTCTCTCTCTCTCTCTCTCTCTTTCTCTTTCCCTCTTTCCCTCTTTCCATCTTTCCCTCTCTCCCTCTCTCTCTCTCTCTCTCTATTACACACACACACTGAGGGTGACCTTTCGAAGATGACGGTTGAGAAAGGTCAAACCTGGAAGCGTAGCACCTCTGTGATACAAGACGCTGCCTCACAAGATTATATTTAGATTACAGTTACAACGCTGATAACGTCCCTACAACGTTCAGATACATTCCCATAATATTCAGATCACATTTGCACATTTAATCTATTTGAGAATGACCTACTTAAATGTACTTTTTGATTCATGTGATTACAGTAATACATCATGTTCATGTAAATCTAATTTGACATAGAGACAGTAGATTTCCAGTACAGATGTGGCACCTAGACAACTGAAGACGATAATTTGAATCTCTGACTTCCTTGTTGTCATATATTACTTAGAAAAGTAATCCATGAAACCCATTTTAAAAAGTATTTTATCCGGCTGTCATTTATAAAATCTGCTGCCAATCAAATTTTGGTCATACTGTGGGGTTTTTTCCTGATAAGAAACAGCTAAAATACTGCTTTGTTTGTTTGAATCATCTTCGACTTTTCCAGACCAAACAGCTATTCTATAAACAACCGCTCAGAAGAACAGCAGGTCTCCAGGCTTCGATGTTACTATTCACACATTCAAGTTATGGATCCAGTCTCTCTGGATTACTGTTGTGTTCTACAGACAGCATCTACGCCCCCCCCCCCCCCATCCACTCCAGTAAACACTGCTGTGCTCCCGACTCTGCCATGGTGTGTGCATGTCAGTGTGTGATCCCTACCTGATTGGTCTAGTTACCCTCCCTTGTTACCGTCTCCTCCCATTCCAACCCCCCCCCCCCCCCCCCTTTCCCCTCGACCCGCCGACCCAGCCTTCCTGTTTCCTGTGTCTGAGCCGCTGTGTGGAGAACGTCAATGTAGCCGTGACCTTTGGGTCTGATGGAGCTGGTTTACACCCCCGCTGCTTCATCACACAGGCTTTGATTGCCAACTGAAACCCCCGACGGCCGTTCGGGAGCTCCTCCAGATGCTCTCTCAAGGGCGTGCGTCGGTGTGTGTGTCCGGAGTGTGCCGTGCCAGTTTCCGTGGTGACTGACACTAACTGCCTAAATTTAACCCCCCAAAAAGAGCAACAGTAGGGAGAACATAAGGCTTGTTAGTGTGTGTGTGTGCACATGTGGGCGTTTTACAGATGGATGTTGACAGTAACTGTCACCTGTAAAAAAATGTTTTCCTTATCTTTCCAAACTTTTTTCCTTCCTTTATTTCTCTCTGTGAGATACACACATGTACACAAGAACACACACACACACACACACTGTCTTAAGACTAATAAAAACTAGCGATGTGACCCAGCATGTCTGTGTGAGTGACAGGACCGTGAAGTGCCCACACTCACAGACGCACACACACACACACACTCAAGCACACCCACACGTACACACACTCCCTGATCCAGTCCATCGAGACAAAGCTGGCGTTTTTAAGCAGCCCAGGGAGATTGACACCTGGACCACTGTCATGGCACCACAATGCTAATGGAGTTTTAGTGTGTGTGGGTGTGTGGATGTGTGTGTGCGTACGCCTCACAGCCCTGACATTCACACAGACAGACCAGGGTCACGTGGCTCCTTATTAGTTTTAAACTTCAAACTGTAGGATGAACGGTAAAAAATGCATGCTGTGTGTGTGTGTGTCTGTCTGTTTGGTCATGTATTGCTGCCGTGTTGAATTAAGAAGAGTGTAATTCCGGCGGTCCGACAGGCTGAAGCAAGCCCTGGGGGGTAAAGCCTGAGGCCCAAACACACTATGCAGTCTGCTTCCTTACATGCTGGTGTGTGTGTGTGTGTGTTGTCGCATCCATCTGCAACTTTGTGTGTACGTGCGCGTGTTTTAGTCTGCACAAGCATGTGTGTGTGTGTATCTGTGTGTGTGTATCTGTGTGTGTGTATCTGTGTGTGTGTATCTGTGTGTGTGTATCTGTGTGTATCTGTGTGTGTGTGTGTATGGGTTTGTTTCGTCTTCTCCCTTTCCCAATTGTGTTTACTCTTTGAGTCTTTCACTCGCAGTCTAAAAAAGCTAATTGCACTCTTGACAAGAAGTCTCCTTGTGCCTAAGGTACACTGAGTTCGCTAACCCCTCTTCCTCCCTCCTACACACACACAGCTTTTTATGTCATATTGATTTTCATCCATTTGTCCTTCCTCTCTATCTGTGGGTCATGAATCCTCATAACTGGAAACGCGTGCCCCAATAGTGGTTTATGTTTTCAGTTCCTCTCTTCTCCTCGCTGCCCTCCATCTCTCTTTCCAGACCTCCTAATGGAGGTCGGGGGTTCTGAGTCAGCCTCCCAGACTTCCCATCCGTCTGTCATTCAAAAACAAACCACAAAGCTTTTACCCTAATTCAAATATTTCTTTGCCTCGGGGCACCTCAACAAAATAAACAGTTTTGAAAACCCACGCAGAAACCAACTTTCCATGCAATCCTCCCCCCCACTCCTCCTCCTTCAAAACTTTGACGACGACTTGACCAAATACTTCCCATATTAATTCAACCCGGCAATCTGACAGCTGTGAGCAGTTTGAATTCAGATCTGAATAAATGCTCAGAGAGAGGGAAGGAAGGAAATGTTAGGGTACGAAGGAAGAACAAATCAAAAAGAGGCCATAGTTGGTTAACGGAGGAGGAAACGTCCTTGTTGGCTCGTTGTGTTTTTGTGGAAAGATTTGTTTCAATTTGAAATAGTGAGATGTGTTGTTTTTGGGACGGAGGGGAGGTTCCCTGAACGAAGCACCACAATACCCTTTAAATGCCCCCCCCCCCCCCCCCCTCCTACTGACACACTGCTGTCAGCTCTAGACACCAGCACGATCAGAATTCACTCTCTGCTCCATCAGAAACTGATATTGTATTTGACTGCATTGACACACACACAAAAACAGGCACACGCAGAGTACGCACGTTGGGGCAGACAGACACATTCAGACACGTTTGCGCATGCAGACATGTGTCAGCATTCACGCACACTGTTGCCCAAAATAAGCATGTGTGTGTATCTAAGCCCGCTCCTGATAACAAACCAGACCACTTCATTTGAAGGGATTCCTGAAACAGGAAATTGTCTTTGCCTTGTTTACACAGAGAGAGTAAAGCCACAGCATGGCAATCCACCTCTGCCCAAAAGCAGATATTATTTGTGTACTTTATTTCTGTTTGTGTACTTCCCTCCCTTTATTGCTCTTTTTCAGTTCTGACTCTCCCACTTTGTTACCTCCTTTGGTCCCTCCTTTATTGTGAAGGATTGGTTTCTGAGGAGTGAATGAGTCGGCCTCTGGTGAATGAGGAGCTGAGAATGAAAGGAAATGTGATGTTCTCACATTTACGTAGGGATTTAGAGGAGACACAGATGAGTGCACCTCTGTCATGATGATAATGACTTGGCATTGTCACAGACACACACACACACGCACGCACACACGCACGCACGCACACACACACGCACACACACAGAGGTAAGATAAGTTATCCTTTTCTAGGACCTGTTAAATTTGCCTGAAAACGCCTAAACAGCATACCCAAAGTAAATTGAAAGCTGTTCTTGAACCATTTGGAGTACATGCATGTAAATTGTCTCTTTTGAAAGCTGACACTCTGAAGTTATTTCCCCTGTTGTCAGGACCCCTGTCAGTCCTACTAGTGTTTAGTAATAGAAGCTTGAACACAAGGAAAGTGAAAGTTTCTATTTCCGCCTAGATTTTGTTTTGAAAACAGAGGCCTGAAGAGGCCTAGAGGTGGTAGGTATTGGCTGGAAGACAACATTGGACCACAGGTTGAAGCCTTACCCAATTCAAATCAAAAGTCAAACATAATACAACAATATATTCATATTTGACACATGTTTTTAGAAGAGTACATCCAGGCGTTTTCTAAAAGGGCCTTTTGGAGACTCCAAAATGACCCTTTGTAACCAAGGTCAAATACTTAGGATAAAAAGGTATTATTTTTCATAATTATTATCTCTAATGAAAGGTGGTACTTAGAACTATCATATACAACAGCTAAATCCCTAATTAGTATTTTCAGGCTATGTCTCAGCTACAAGGCTAACGAGCTCATTTCAGAGCCCGTCAAAGCTAGTTCGAGCCAGTTGTTTAGAACGAGTGTGTGGGGGGGGGGGTTGGCTAACCTAGTTGGCTTTAGAGGGCTGTCAACGGGGCATCCTATTGGGTCAATCTTGGTGTCAATCGAAAGGGGAGGGTTCAGCGGACATTTTGATGCCTTCATATCGTAAATACTCCGTTGCTAACCGGAGAAAAGAACACTTTTATGTGAACAAGTTGTTTCTTCCGTCGGCTAACTTGCATAATGAAACAAAGGATAATGGATATTCATGAATGTAAAACATTGTATTTGGAGAATTACTTTACATGGTTAGATACTTTGAACCCTTGGGAATGTACGCAGATCAAGTTTTGATGTGTTGTTTGCATACCTGGACGACACTGAACCTTTGAGGGTAAGTAGAAACGTTTGGCTTTGGTGTATTTTAAAAAGTGGTGACTAGACAAAGACGTTGACTAAACTTGTTGTTGTGACTCGATCTTAAATGGTTTACATATCTACAAGCACAAGAATCGTAGCTTTCCAATGATGTATGACATGTGTAGTAGTCTAAAAAATATATTTAGTAACATTTAGTGCGTAGTAACTGGGGGAGGAGGGGGCGCTGTTTCGGGCCCGCGGGCGGGCCTGGTCAGAAAACAGGATAAATTGCTCGGTAATTCCATACAAGAGCGAACTCATGAATAACATACTACATGGATTTCATAATAAAAGGAAAGTTGTTTCAATATTCCGCGGGGCTTATGTTCAAAGAGAACATTTTGTCGGGTGGACTGTCTGAAAGTATGAAATCACTCTTTAGCTGAGGAGAAATGGCTGACACTTTGTTGTGCTTGCCCAGACGAGATCCACATTTGACAGTCCTAACAAGAGCCATGTCCCTCCATTGTAGAGATTTCCTAAGCCTCTTTCAAAACATACGGCCACTGGTGTATGAAATCCTTTGTGGCATGAGCAGTTTTAGCCGGCTCATTAGAGACGGTATATTTGTCAGGTGCTTGATAAGAATATGCCAATGTTGGGTTGAGATGTAATTCAATGGTACTGTTAAAAATCAAGGCAGGATTGCTGAATGCGAAATGTGAATGAATGAATAAATGTGTGATCTGGTGGATGGAGGAATGGATGAGTGAAGGACCAGTTAGCAATGAAATACGAGCAAAGTATCATATTTTCCAGTGCGATGAATCCACCATTTCAATGAGCAAACAAATGAAGGAAGGAAGAACAAATAATTGAACCCAGAAAGAAGTGTGAGTGAGGGGAGAGAAGGCGATGTGGAGAACCCCCAGAACAGAGAGGAGGTGGAGGGGGGATGGATGAGAACGGGAGAAGAGAAGAGGATTTGCTCTCCACCTTTTCCCTTGGTGCAGAGAACGTGGTTACAGAGAAGCGCCTGCTGCCTGTCACCCAGAGATGGATGCTGGCTGCTTAATATCCATCCCCAGAATACACCCGCTCATTTTTCCTGTTTCATACATCTCCACCCCCCCCCCCCCCTCCACACACACACACACACTCGGTACCCTCACACATGCAAACAAACACACACCTTCACCGACACCTCACCCACACACACATCCACCAGGATGTAGGCCGTCTCATTTTTCCCGTGTGTGTGACTGGCGAGTGAGGCTGTCGTTCCCCGCTCCGGACAGGCCGTTTGTCTGGGCCGCGTTCCCGCTTATCTCTCCCGACTTTGCCGTTTCAGCCTCTCCCATGCCCCTCCCCCCCTCCACCACACCCCTCCCCCTCCAGAACACTCCAAAACAAAACAACAGCCAAACCAAAGAACTAAAGCGAAAATATTCATATTAGCCATCTCTCCCATCTCTCCCTCTCTCTTCCTCATCTCCCTTGTTCTCTCTGCCTCCCACCCCTGCTCTCCCCCTCCCTACCTCCCACCCCTGCTCTCCCCCTCCCTCCCTCCCTCCCTCCCTGTACCGTCTCCGTCTCTCTTTCCGCCTCACTTCCCCACAGTAGGAAGGGCCTAATCTCCATCTCCCTCCGCCCCTGTCGGGTGAGGTGGTTGGTGATAATAGGACCTACTTCCCCTGCCGTGCGTCTGCCATATCACGTCCCACATGCAGACCTGGACAAACATGAGGATACGGACGACCCCCACATGGAATAGAGACGGGTGTCTGGAATCAGAATAGGATTCTCTATCCTTCCACATCCCCCACGCTTCTGCAGATCCCCGTGACTGTGGGACACACACAGCAAGCATCCCAGATGAAGCCATGGTTGGTTTCTCGGAACGGATTTCCCTGTGTTAGGTCTTCCAAATGTGTGCGTGTGAAGAAGAAGTGGCTCGGTGTGACACGTGATGAGGAAGGTAGGAACGCTACAAGGTTGAAGCCGAGACGCTGTCCCAGCTTGGGGACGCAGAAGGCCACATTGACCCAGGAGGTTCACAGGGAGGGAAGATAAACAGCTGGCCGTCCTGGGCGCCATGCTGCCTTTAATAATCAAATGGGAAGTGATTCCTGTCATCGTATGACCTCCCGAAGACACTCTGTGACTGAAGTCTTATCTGTCCATGACATTGAGATGAGGCTAATGTCAGCCTTACTTGTCTCTTGGCTCGTGCATGTGTGTGTAAATGTGTGTATTTGTGCGTGTGTGTGTGTGTGTGAGAGAGAGAGCAAGAATGTGTGTGTATGTGTGTGCGCACAGCTCAGAGATCTGAGCAGTAATGAAAAGCCTTTGTTCGAGGTAATGAGGACCAGAGTGTTTAATAAAGACTCAATAGTCATTTGCTTCGAATTAATTAGTGGACACCTCAAAGAGCTCGTGAGAGGACAGACGGATGTGCAGGGACTGTTTGTGGTGTGTGTGTGACAGAGAGAGAGAGACACAACACACACACTATTTGGACAATGCGGACACGTACAACACACTTGCTCCCTGCAAACACTCGATATCCACCACCACAGCGTGAAAACCCTCCAAAATGTGATCGACATCCAAATTATACACATTAGCCACATCCTTTTCTGTTTGTTCTCCCTTTCCTCTCCTCCACCTCTTCCCATACTTACAACACCTTGTTCATAAAAGCACATGGGTCCTTGTGGGGGAATAACCACTTTGTCAATACACATTTAACAGTTCCCACACACACGGTCTCTCTATCTCTCTCTCCCTCCCTCTCTCTTTCTCTCTCTCACACACAAACACACACACAATCACACACACACACTCTAAGGCATTCTGTCCTATTATCTCAAACTGCAAATTGGACCTTAGGGGGTGGGGTTTGCATCGACAAACCGTGTGGTTTTGTACATTTACCAAGACAAGCTAACATGGCCACAGACAGAGGTAGGTGGTCGGGGGTGGTGGTGGATGGGGGTGGCAGTGGGGGTGGAGGGGTGGGGGTGGAGGGGTGGCAGTGGGGGTGGAGGGGTGGGGGTGGTGGTGGATGGGGTGGCAGTGGGGGTGGAGGGGGTGGTGGTGAGGGTGGAGGGGTGTGGTGGTGGTGGTGGAGGGGTGGGGGTGGTGGGGTGGATGGGGTGGCAGTGGGGGTGGAGGGGTGGTGGTGAGGGTGGAGGGGGTGGCAGTGGTGGTGGGGGTGGGGGTGGTGGTGGTGGGGGTGGAGGGGTGGAAGTGAAAAAGAGGAAGTGTTCCTGGCTCCAATTTTTGTGATGGTTTTATTAATTTGGTGACACACAGTTGTAGCTTTTATGTTTCTTGATAATCCCAGTAATCTGCTCAGGTGCTGTTCAGAGGGTGCTCAGAGTGTCAGGTTCACACACACACACACACACACACACGCACACACGCACACCACAGGTGCATGGGAAGAAAGGGGGTGTGGCCGTGGCTACATGGTGCAGACCTTGTAGATACACGAGGATTCCATTAGCTAAACCATCCGAGCATGACTTCTGCTTGCTCATCACAATCTTCCATCTAGAGAGACAGGGAGGGGAATAGGGAGAGAGAGAGAGGAGACGAGAGAGTCAGTGTGCATGAAAGAGAGAGAGAGAGACGTTAAAAGAGGGAAAAGAGAGATGCTAAGGGGCGATTGGAATTGAGCTGGACAGGGAGGAAGGGAAGAAGCCAAGGGAGGAAAGAAGAAGAAGAAAGAAAAAAACGAAGAAGAAGAACAGAAGTGTGAAGGCCATATATTTGCCCATACAGTGATTAGTCAGCAAACACGACGCAGCTCTCGGGGAACGATTCCCTTGCCTTTGGAGTGAGGGATAGTTGCCGCTAAACGTTTAGTAACAATTTAAACGTCTTTTAATAGCGTATCCTTCTGCACACGTGCAGTCGGCTGGGGCCCATATCGCAGCGTTAAAGGAGAGTTATTGAAGTTTCACAGTACACTTGACGCACCGTTGGTGTGAACAGTGCAGATAGTCAGTCATAGATCAAGTGGAATTAGAGGGTTATATTCAAACGCTTTGAGTCTGTCTCCCTCTCTCTCTCTCTCTCTCTCTCTCTCTCTCTCTCTCTCTCTCTCTCTCTCTCTCTCTCTCTCTCTCTCTCTCTCTCTCACTCCCTCGTTCAGTCCCTCGTTCAGTTTTCTTCGAACACCATCAACACCTGCCCCCATATCCCCTTTTTCCTTTCACCTTTTTACTCAATTTTTTACCGTCTTTTATTAGACCTACTGTTGTTCTGTCAGGTATCCTCGGGGAGGGGGGGGGCGCACGCACGGGGGGGGGGGGGGGCTCAATTTCCTCGCTCATCGCTCAGCCCTTTTCTCTTCTCATTTAATTTGCTGCCTGCAGAACTGAGAGAAAAGTGCTGATGTAAAATTAAAACAGTTTCCCGCGGGAAGGGTGTGTGTCCCACGACACAGGAGATAGGGACACAGCGTCGTCTTGAGAGCCAGGTGGCGTCGGGGTCGAGGTGTGTGTGTGTGTGGGGGGGGGGGGGGAGGAAGGAAGTACTGGAACACAAAGCCACAATAAGGACGGATTTCACACATTAATCAACAGCTCCACTTCCTTCTGACTGAGGGGGCGGGGGGAGGAGGGGGGGCGTTGGGGAGCACTGTTGCAGTCTGTGTTGTTCAATGTTCAGACAGCTTGAATACTTCTGCCGAGGCTGCAGCTCAACCAGGCAAGCCTTTTACACTAAGCATTACACTTCCCAGGTTCACCTGTGCTTCTCTTTCCACCTTTTAAACAACTTTAGCGTTTTTTTGCTGTTGTTGAATAACTGTCTTCACAACTGTGCTTTTCCTTGAACAAAATTCATTATAGGAGTTTTGGGGGGGATGGTAGACAGAAGGGTGTGTGTTTCAAGACGAGTCATGTAGTTCTATAAACAACTGTCTACACACACTAAAATACACACACGCACACACATTGTATACCTCAGAATGAATACACACAGACTTCAAAAAATGACTTTGGGAACACCAGTGGCAGCCATCTTGCTTGTCTGTCTAACTGTCTCTCGCGGGACTCATTCACAGCAGGGGTGTGGGAGGGCTTCAAAGCGTAAACAAAATATCTCGACTTGGCGAGAGGCGTCTAAACATTTGGCACCTTCTCTTTTTGTCACAGTATTTTTAGCTTTTTTGTTAATTTGAGGGGAAATAAAACGTGTCAGCTCTCTCCCTCAGGCTTCATACTGTTTATGTGACAGTTGAAGTGCTGAAGGTATTAATGAAACCCGCAAGGTATTTTGTTTACCTACATCTTGTTTGTGTACAGGGTGGTGAGGGCTCTAATTTGTACAATACTTATTGTTTGGAGTTCCACCACCAGGTTCAGGAGAAGGACACTTTCCCTTGGCAAGTGTATTTTTTGATGATTTCACACGCGCACACACACACACATACGCAAGCGCACACAGTGCAATAACACACTCCCTGTCACGTAGAGAAAAATACAACTAAAAAAGGTTCATCATTTTCAGAATGTATCTGCATTTGGAATGTGTCACTTCAGCTAGTCTTTCAGGGTTGTAAACACGAAGGGGGAGCTGCTGTCTGTGGTTCAGTGACCAGAGCACCAGGTTTACCACCCTCAGGTGTATATGTGTGTACCTGTCTGTCAGGTGTCTGTCAAAGATGGTCGCCTTTTACTGTTGGGAAATAAGAAAACAACTAAAGGATTTGACTATGTGAAATGAGTTGTTATTGGTTAAAAGGAAGAATTCCAAAAAACAAAACGCTTTTTTCTTACCATTTCCTTAGACAACAAAAACATTACCTATTAGTTTCAAACAATAATGCAGGAAAGGGTAAGCTATTTTGCCTCACAATTTGGTGTACTGTAGAGTAGGGGTAATTGCTGTCGGTTGTGCATCTGTTCCACGCCATCCCAAATCATGCCCCCTAACCGTGACATAACGAGATCGAGAATGAAACCTTATGTGGCATAAAGCGCCACATGGAAAGGTACCGAGCAAAGCCGCTTTCCTAAACTACACCTTGGTTCCCCTCCTAAACTACACCTTGGTTCCCCTCCGGTGAACATATGTGCTTTGTTAAAGCATAATCAACAAGCTGAGTCATTCATTTGCACTACATAATTCCTTATTTTGGTTGTTCCTTCATTTGAAAGTAATTTTTGGCTTGTCAGTGCAAAACGTCAAAAGAAAAACGAAAACTAATAAGAAGAAAGTATAATGAAGTTTTGTGTGGCAGAAAATATTAGACCGAAAACCTTTCATAACTTCAATACTACAGTATTGAAGTGTAGTTTATAGTAGAAGTTCTAAAAATGTATAATAGTTTATATGAATGCATACTATTTTTCTTGCCCGTGTTGCCATTATAGGAATGTGCCATTCCGGATAGTACAGGGCTGAGTGTTTACTGCATGACAGATGGACTGTTGTGAGGGTCAAGCAGCACTATCTACTATGTGCCCCTGCAGACTACCATTGAGCAGTTGTATTGCTTGCTGTGTGAACTGAAATCGCGAAACTGATTGATCAGTTGTGATGTCTACATTGCTTGCATGGTGTAGGTAAATGCCACACGGGTGACATTTGCAGTTAGTACATGATCATTGCCATGTGGAGCATTGTGGATCATAGAAGATTGCCATTTTGTTGTGGATGGTGTTTGTGTACGTGTGTGTGTGTGTGGCTGGGTGTGTGTGTGTGTGTGGGCTTGGAGTATTAAAGCATGTTGATGTCCCTGGGTGGGCAGTGTTAAAGCAGCCCTGGGCGAGAGAGTTATGTAAATGGTGAAAAATGAATTCAGCAAATACAGCAAAATGGAAGAATGAAAGAGGAATGGCTCGACAGAGGCGAGGTTACTGACAGAAAGGGAGAAGGAGCCAGGGAGATGTATGCATGGACGGATGGACGCGTGGATGCGTGGATGAATGAATGGATGGATGGATGGGTAGATCTAAGCAGTGTGAGAGGTGCCATTAGGAGGTGTAGAAAGATGGATGAATAGAATGCCTTGCCTCTCCTCTTTGCCCTCTCCTCATACAGACTCTCTCTCTCTCTCTCTCTCTCTCTCTCCATTCACCCAGCCATCCATCTCTCCATCCTCTACCACCTGCCACCCATGACTCTTTTCCTTCATCTTCTCCTCTCATCTCTCGTTGCCCTTCCATTACTTTACCTTCCGTGCTCCACCCCCTCTCTCTGTCCACCCCCACCCCCCCACTCATCCTGTCCATCTGTCTGTCTCTCTCTGGCCCCGCCTCTCCCTTTCTCCTCTTCTGTGAGTGATGTTGGTTCAGCTCAATGCTGACTGATTAATGCACCCTGGTCTGCTGCTCCTAAATGATGGACTGGAGAGGTGAACCAGTGCAGAGAGAGAAAGAGAGAGAGGGAACACAATGCTCATACTTTTACATATTTACATGTTCAGAAAAGCCCACTGTGGAGTGGATAACACATTGATTGGCTGTGAGGGCCGCCACTATAAACCTCTCGGCCAATCAAGATTTGGAATCGGGAGACAGCTGGACGGAGAGAGGGTTCTGTTGCTCTCACGGTTGGAGTGTTTGACGAAACACCCTCTCCTCATCGGCTGGACACACACACGCGCACGCGAGAACACACATCTCAATCTCCTGCCTGCCTTCATATCTCTCTCTGTCTCCCTCCCTCCCTTCCCCTCTCTCAGTAAGCTCAAATGATTTCCGCCTGTCTTCCCGGCGTCTGTCTGGCCTTAATGATGCGGTAATGATGCGTTAATGATGCGCCATGCCGCGACTCCCCACCCCTCCCTCCCTCCCCCGCCCGCCCGCCCCACCCCCCACCTCTCCTCTCACTGTTGTTGTTTAGCTCGGTGTGTGTTTGTTTGTTTGTTTGTTTGTTTGCTGCTTTGGGGGAGTCAGCTTGTTGCCTAACTAACGATGGATGACTGTCCCCTGTAAAGTTTGCTCTAAAGTATTATTTCGAGGCACACAGGGGGACGGGTGTAGGAGGGCTTTCACTGTGTTAGGAACACCTTCTCTGTCCAGTCTGTCCAGTTCATGAGGCCAGCTGACAGGGAACATGGAGTGGGAGAGCAGGGAGGGAGGGTGGAATGGAGAAAGGGAGGAAGGGAGGGAGGGTGGAATGGAGAAAGGGAGGGAGGGTGGAATGGAGAAAGGGAGGGAAGGGAGGGAGGGTGGAATGGAGAAAGGGAGGGAAGGGAGGGAGGGGTGGAATGGAGAAAGGGAGGGAAGGGAGGGAGGGTGGAATGGAGAAAGGGAGGGAAGGGAGGAGGTGGAATGGAGAAAGGGAGGAAGGGAGGGAGGGTGGAATGGAGAAAGGGAGGAGGGAAGGGGAGGGAGGGTGGAATGGAGAAAAGGGAGGGAAGGGAGGGTGGAATGGAGAAGAGGGAGGGAAGGGAGGGTGGAATGGAGAAAGGGAGGGAAGGGTGGGAGCATGGGCCCTTGTCTGAGCGTGTGCCCATTCTTGGATTGGTGTGCGGGTGGGTTTGGATGTGTGGGTGCGTGTGTGATCAGCACGTGTGTGCCCGTGCGAAGGAGCGCTAACGCATGTTTATAACCGGCCCATTTGTGTGTCTGCTTGTCACCATTAGTATGTTTGTGCTGTGGAAGGGTGGATGCATGTTTGTGTGTTGGTGCGTATGTGTGTGTGCGCTTGCGTGTGTGCCTGTGTGTGTGTGTGTGTCATTTATTAGGCAGAGAGAGTTGTGACTAAGGCGAGCATGGCAGGGAGGGAGATGGAGTGATTACTGTTCACAGCACACTGCATCCCTGGGATGAACACCACGGAGGAGGGAAGGAGGAAAACACACTCTCCCCCCCCTTCCCCTTATCTCCCGACTGTCCCATTCCTCCTCATTTCCCTCCATCGTTTCCTGTTCTCCCCCCTTTTTTCTCTCTCTCCCCCCATTCTCTCATGCTGTCGCTTCCTCTGTCGCTTTCGCACTCCGGTTCTCTCCTTTTCTCTCCCTTTCGCTCCCCTTCTCTCTCTCTCTATCTCTCTCTCTTTCAATTTTGTTTTTTCCTGACAGCTAGATTTCTTTTTTAACTAGTTTTAATTCACACGTCGCAGAATGTCTGAGTGTTCCCGGAGTACTGTGTAATTGTTACCTTTCAATCTCTGACTTCAAACATCCATCATGAGCCTGTGTGTGTGTGTGTGTGTGTGTGTGTGTGTGTTTGTGTGCGAGCAACAGAGTGAAAAAGAATGAGAAAGAAAGAAGGAAAGGGAGCGTGTGCTTTGGCACAGGGTGTCGTTCTATTTCTGACCACTTGGTGGCACTGTGGTATTAGGAAGCAGTGAGACGAGCGTGATTCAGTGGTTTTGAAAAGTGACACGGAAAAAGGAGTGCGTGAGAGAAAGGGAGGCAAAGATAGAGGTGAAATTCAATTGAGAGAGTGAGTGGTAGAGAGAGAGAGACAGAACAAAAGCCATAATCGCTTTTCTATTTGGGGCGTCCAGTATCTATTGGTAATAGGATACAGTAACTATGGCAATTCCCCTCAACAATCAACAGCTCCATACAGTAACTGTAAAAGTGCCACCTTGTATGAAACAGACTTTGCTCAACTGTTAGCAGCAGAGACCTTGCAGCTACAGCACAACATGTCCAGAGCATTTTCATCCGTCTCATGACAATTCGATGTATAATATATTTTTTGGTGAAGAGATTACAACGTTGGCCTACTCAAGGGTTGCTTGATTGAGCCCGAGGATAGTTTACATTCGTACCTTATAAATGGCCCGCTGGCCTTATGGGATACGGAATGTTGAAGGTAATTATGAGATGACACCTGAAGCCGTTTTGATAGAATCTTTCGAAAATAGAACCGTCCCACCTTCCATTGCCTTCCCATGATCTCATGATCAGTGTCTCAAAACACTTACGTCGCAAGTTCATCTCAAATGTGGAAGAGGTTTACAAAAAGATCAATAAACGTGACAACACCTGTGTGTTCAATAACTTGAACATACACAGTCTTCCTTGTCTTCGTGTCAATCTCCCAGAGGTCTTGGCTGTAGGGAAACAACCTCCATGTTCACCTGCCTCAGCCTCTACAGAGTCCAGCCATGCTTCTCAAACAGACACGACCTTTGGCCAAATGATAAACAACTGAAAAACATCCACCTGCCGACTGTCCTTTAGTATGCAGCAATAACACCCCAACATAGTTTTACTGCATTACAGCATTTACTGGTACGGTACAATAAAATATGTGTACATCCATATATTCTTCCATGTCTGACAAATTTTGTCAGCTGAATTTTCTGTAGCCTGTATCTTTTACTGCAAAACCCAAATGATGAATGATGTTGTATAAACAATTGATACTGAACTATTATTATTATGAGATCAATCTCTCTGAAGGTTCTGGATCAGTTCTTTATGTTGTATACAGGGCTGTAGCATAGGAATATGCCTACCTATCTGTAAACATAGTCGTTACTGTTTAGTGCTGTCAAATACATTGATGCCCACACACCCTTATGCTGTAGGCGATTAAAGAGAGTTATATATCCAGAATACTGTACCTTTCATGAATGTCATGAATATCGGTCTGAAAGCCATTATCTTGAGAACGAGCAGCCATAATGACGTTTAAATCGATAGTCATACACGCACAGATGCGCACATACGTGCACTCACACACCCACGTGCGCATATAGGGAGTCCTAACGACATATGAAGGCTGATGGATTGCATGAGGAACGTGGAATTTGTGCCGCTAACCATTAATCATGGTCAGCCAATCAGAGTTAATTTATGAGCACGCTCGCCCCCCCCTTAAATGCTCTCCCTCTCGCTCTTGATTGATCCATTATTCGCTCGTCGGCAGAAACATGTTTGCTGCATCAATCACGTGATTAATCTGCAATAATTAACATGACAGAAGGACATAATGTTGTGGGGGGGGGGGGGGGGGGGGGGGGGGGGATGCATGTGTCCCTTTAGCCCCCTCCTCCCTCTGTCCTCCCTCTGTCCTCCTGCTCCTGAACTTCTTCCCTCCGTTCTCCCGTACTTCCCCCTTCCCCCTCCTCCATCCCCCATTCTCTCGCTCCCTCCCTCCCTTTCTCTCTCTCTCTCTGTCCTGTTCTTTTTCTGTCAAACTCCTAAATCCCCACCCTTGTCTCCCTCCCTCCATCTCTCCCTCGCTTTCCCTATCCTCCCATCATCTTCCATCGTATCTCTCTCCCTCCCCCTCTCTCATCCTCTCCCTCCCTTCCTCCCTCCCTCCCTGTCTCGCTTCCCCTGAAATCTCCTCCCTTGCTCCCTTCCTCTTTTCCCCATTGCATCTCCCTCCCTCCCTCTCTTCCCTCCCCACTAATCTCCCCCCCCCCACGTCTCTCGTGTTAAAGTGAGGTCTCAACAGACCTCTCCATCCCCATTCTGCTCCACTGAAGACCTCAATTATTCCACAATAAGTCAGTGGGCTAATTCGCCCACATAATCACCTCATGCATTTACAATTAAAATTATTTCATGAGCACTCGCGCTGCTCCTCTGTAATGAATTCCTCTCCTGGCTGCGGATAAGGGGTGAAAGCTTGGCCTGTATGTGCTGTGTGTATGTGTTGCGTGTATGTGTATGTGTGTGGCGTATGTGTGGTGTGCGTGGGTTTTTGCCATGCCTATGAATGTGTGTGTCTATCAGCACAATCTCAGTGAATATGCTTATAAGTCTAGTGTGTGTGTGTGTGTGTATTTACAAGCGACGCAGCATCATCATAAATCTACACAGCCCCAGTGCTTCCTTCTTGGCCTAGCTTGTAAACCTGAAGGGAACACACACACACACACACAGACACTTACAGACACACCCACAGACATGCATGGTTTGATTGATATAGTCCCTGATTAACTGCCATTGGCTTAAACACGCTGTCGTTGCCCTTTGACCTTGAAGGTCAGAGCTGGGCTCATAAAGATGTCCTTCGTCAGATGGCGTCTGTCAGCCGACACCCCTGACACTTCCTGGTGACAGTTTGACTGTCTGAGGCATCATGGGAGTTGAAGTATTGATTGGTGTGTCGATTGGAGCTGCTGGTCATCTGAGCTCCTGCTCAGCAACAGACAGTCCCAATCTAGGTGTGTGTGTGTGTGTGTTTGTCTGCAGTGTACGTGTGGTTGGTGGGCATTTCTATGAAGCGTGGGTTGGCTCTGTGTTTTTTTTGAGCGTGTCTGTCATGTTTGTGTACACGGTGCATTCTGTATGGCAGCAGACGTGATTGCAATCCGCTACCTTGGATACAGTCTTCCCACTGAGGTAAAAAAACAGGCTTTTCCAAGGTCTTTAACTTCTCCATCTCAGTAGTCTAGCTCTGTGTTTCAGCTGCTTGTTGGATAGAGCCACTGGGGTCAGCAATTCGATTTCTGTCTGCATCTGTGTGTGTGGGGATTGTTGACTTTCACTAGAAGAAGCTTGAAGGCCAATGCTTCCCCATGTACTGGGATCAGAACAAGCCATGTGACAAACACAAACAACCACCCTCATTAAATCAGGCTTTTGTACAGAGCCCCCCTCTCTTTCAGACACACACACGGTGACTAGAGAAACCCTACTGTACTGGAGCAGCCATCGGGCCTTTGACTAAGAGTCCCTAAGGTGTGACTGTGTGTGTGTGTGTGCGCGCGCATGTGTGTGACCCGTGTCCTGGCCTTACCTCACTCACTATTCACCCCTCAACCATCATCTATAGAGACAACAACGCATCTCTCTAAATCGAAACACATCACACATTAGGTGGCGGGGTTTACTCCCTACACACACACAGTCACACCGGCCGTCATCACCGAAGCGTACTTCCAGGGGGAATTGAGTGCCGTCTCTCCCCCTTCCCCCCCCCCCTCACCCATGTTTCTTCTCCTCGTCCTCTCGGAGGAGGGAGGGGCCAGACCTCCCAGAAGCATCGTGGGTGGATTGGGGATGTGTTTTACTTTCCCCGTCTAAAGAAACTGGCCCTGATATTTCTGGCAAGGACGATGAGCCAACAGACCGTGGAGAAGTTTGAAACTTAAATGCAAAGGCGATTCAGGTCAGTGTGAAACATGCCGCTAGGTACCGCTGCTCTGTAGGTAAGAGGGTGTCCAGTGGGCACTGCCCATCTGAGTGGTGGGTAGCTTTTCACTTTTTACATTTAGTCATTTAGCAGACGCTCTTATCCAGAGCGGCTTACAGTAAGTACAGGGACATTCCCCCCCGAGGCAAGTAGGGTGAAGTGCCTTGCCCAAGGACACAACGTCATTTGGCACAGCCGGGAATCGAACCGGTAACCTTCAGATTACGAGTGCGACTCTCTAACCGCTCAGCCACCTGACTCCCTCGTTTTTCTCGTAAGGAGGTCAACAAGCTTTGTTAAACACATATCGGAGATCAGATATGTGATTAACTGAACACTTTCAACGGAATGCTTTCAACGGAACGTTGAAAATCTATCGGGAAAAACCGCACCCGTTACAAGTAATCTTTCAAACAGACCCTGACGTCAGTCTTTGACATTAGTTACAGTCGTTCAAAAAAAGATCAAATTGATTTAAGAAAAATAAACTTTCACCTTGCCTGTTTCTTCTCGAAACTGCACATGCACTCCAGAGGATCTAACTGTTATCAAGAGTCAGCGTGTTCTGTCAGAGGCTCACTGAACAGGCATTGATTTCCAAAAGTAGCAGAGGTGCCTCAGAGTGGATGGGGGGGGGGGGGGGGGGAGGGGATGGGGGATGGGGGGTAGGGGTGTTCAGAAGAGATGGAGAGGGGGAAGAGAGTAACAGACTGGTTTGTGGGGACCCCGGAGCGGCCCCGGAGCTAAAATCCATAACTGTGGTACGCTACGCTAGGCTGTCACATTGGTGCTGTGACCCGCGCGCGCGCACGCAGACACACACACGCAGACACTCACACACAGACACTCACACGCCGACACACACACGCAGACACACACACGCAGGTACACCCACATTGACACAAAAATCCCATAAATAGAAATAGAAAGAGAACAACTCTGTCCATGACAAGCTTACGTCAACAGGTGGTTTACAGGGAACAGAACTGACATCAATGATGTAAGAACCAACATTATCATGGTTCATTAAGATATCCATTGTCCTGATGGAAACCTGAAAGGAGTGAGGTGTGTGTGCTGGCGTTTGTGTGTGTGTGTGTGTGTGTGCAGGTCTCTGTCGCTCCAGGGTACAACAGGCACGAGAAAGTCCTTCGGTTGCCTCAGGCCACACCTCCAGCCAATCGCATCTCAAAGCCCTAGCTGTAGCTGTAGCAACCGGACAAGCTATTTCCTATTTCCTGTCACCCCTGGCGACGTTCCAGGTATTTGATGTACCTCTTTGAAGAAGAAAATTCCGTGTGTGCCACATTTAGACAAAGCTCTCATCTCTTCCCCTCCACCACACACACACACACAGTCTTAATCCCACTGAGACTGGGCTCCTCTGGCTCCTCCAGCACCATGGACAGCGACTTCCCCCCGCCCGGCAGCTCCCTAGCCCCCCCACTCCTCTGCTCGTTTGGGAGCGTCGCGGCTGCAGCTCGTTAGCGACGCTGCCCACCAAAGTCACAGCAGCTCAAAGGAGGACCGCTGCTTGTGGGCAGAGGAGCGAGATCCAACCAAGATCGGCAACTCGTGTGTTTATCTTGGTGTACGCTAGTAGCCCGTGTCTCCAGGCGAGACAGGAAGTGGACGTCCCCGGCCAGTGCCCTACGGACAGCAGCTGACCTGAGTTGGCCCTTTTTGGTGTGTTTTTTTGGGCTGTTGGTTAAATGCCCAGCCCTGCCAAGCTGACTCACTGGGTCGCTCTGCTCTGGCTGTGCTGCTTGACCGGGTCTCCGTGTGCTTGTCACAGTGCACACACACAGGAAAGTCATGACCTCAATTCCGATTATTCCAGAGGAGATGTGTGTGTGTGTGTGTGTGTTTCACCCAATTAAGGACATTCGCTGTCACATCCGCAGTGTTTACCAGGATGTAAAGGCACAGTGGACAGGTAGTCTCTTTCATATGACTGAGCGTGTGTCACCATGGAATGTTTACACACTTGATATTCCCTTTTTACCCAAAGTCAGAGAAACCAAGATGGGAGGATGACGGAATAGAGATGAAGGGGCGAGGGGATGAAAGGGAAGGAGGGAGAGAAGGTTTGGGGTGGATTTTGGAGGTTTTCGACTGATGGTTTAATTGGCGTTTAATCACTCTGAAGATTCCGCTTGAAGCTGGGGTCAAGTTGAGGTCAGGTCACGTGTGAAAGGATGATATTTTGAACATCTGTGGGAGTGAAGGTTGCTCAGTGGCTGAATGTCCTATGGCCCCCCCCACCCCCACGAAACATTCCAACCCCATGTGGCCAACGTCAACAGTTCCTATTGGCCGTCACCAAAAACAACAGACAACCACGGTTTAAATAACCAGTTGCCATGGTTCCCAAAATGCTCCGGTCTCACTTTTCATTATTGGATTATCATCTCCACAAAAACCTGACATGGAATTAGAAAGAAACGTCAATTGGAAAGAAAAAAAACACAACACACACACACACCTCATGCAATATGAATTTCCATTTGTTTAGCTCACTCTTCGGCTTGTCCCTAGAGTCATTTTCAGGTAATATATTATTAATGGGTTTGGTGACTTTTCATCGCTCTACTCCCAAATGTAGTTTTGTCTTTAAAGGAACCTCATGCAGGGAAAACAGGGGGATCCATAGATTTAGGCTAACAGAAACAGAACCTCCATTTTATCCCTCAGTTCGTGTTCTAAATATGAGCATTTTCATTTTCTTTGCTTCTGCTGTTTCTCTCACTGCGTTCATCTTTTTCTCTCTTCATTCCTTTTTCTTTTTCTTTCTAGGCTGGTTGTTCGCTATCCATCCATCTTTCACTCTATCTCTCTCTTCATCCCTTCATTCTGTACTGACGTAAGTAGTTTAGATTGCTGTCCTCCCTCCCTCCCTCCCTCCCTCCCTCCTCCCTCCCTCCTTCCCTCCCTCCCTCCCTCCCTCCCTCCCTCCCTCCCTCCCTCCTCTCCCTCTCTCTCTCTCTCTCTCTCTCTCTCTCTCTCTCTCTCTCTCTCTCACAATCCCCTTCTCTTCCTCTGGCAGCTGCGGTTTTGGAGAGTTTAGAGGGCTGTTCTCTGGCTATGTTGCACCTGGGTGGGATATTGCTTTTGTAATCTTGCTGACAGGGACAATATTTATGTATTGTTTTTCAATATCCATTACTCATACTCTCTCTCTCTCTCTCTCTCTCTCTCTCTCTCCTCTCTCTCTCTCTCTCTTCTCTCTCTCTCTGTCTCCTTACTCTGTTTTAACGTGCTGGGTACATTTGGTCTTCCTCCTCTCTCCTCTTTACCCTGTAGAGGGCAAACCAGGGACAAGGAGTGCTGTACGGCTGGCCTACGTGGAGCAGCCTCAGCCCACACCAGAGCCAGAAGCCCACGTGTTCGTCCAGCTAGCTAGCGGGTGTCAGTTAGGGGCCAAATCTGTGTTTGTGGACAACACACGCATGTCTCAGCTGCTTTCGCCTCACATTCATATTCAGAC
>CM042876.1:6348057-6403057 GCA_023658055.1 Thaleichthys pacificus
CAAAGTTCACCTACACAGAGCTCACAGTTCCAGGATGTAATTCACATCCTCACCCTCGTTTTCTCTTGTTCTCTATATCCCTCTAACCCCCCCACCCCCCCCCCCAAACGAAGGTAAAAGCGATAGAGAGTTTCTACTATATTGCTTTCCTCTTTCTCAAGGGTGATGCCAGAGCTGTCCCCAGGCCATGGGCAAGCACAAGCATTATTTGATAATAACACAATGTCAACAGTTTGCAATCCTTCTAAAGTCAAACACCCACACACACACACCCACACACACACCCACACCTATACGTATAAGAACAGCAGTTCTGCCCTGTTCTTGGTAGCGTGCAGGTAAGCTCTGGCAGCTATGAGTCCTTTACACAGAAGACAGATGTCTTTGTTGGGTTTCTCCTCTTGATTGGACCCTCTCTCTCTCTCTCTCTCTCTCTCTCTCTCTCTCTCTCTCTCTCTCTCTCTCTCTCTCTCTCTCTCTCTCTCTCTGCTTTGCAGCGGTACCTAGGTTCAATCCCTGAACCAGGAAAAGAAAGTTATGTTGAAAGACACTCCAGAAGGAGCAGCATCACCACCAACACTGACACACACACACACACGGACACGCACACACGGACACGCACAAACTAAACAGTTTTGATGCATCAGCAAAAACAGGCATAAGACAGACAGGGGACATCTGTGACTAGCAGCCAGCATGGCACTATCTGAAGGGTCGCGCACACACACTCTCACACACACACACACAAACACACACACACATACATAGCGGTGGATGGTGATTGAAAAGCATCTGGCTAAGCTGAAATGCTGAGCTGGAAAGGAGGTGAAAACCAATCTGTTTAACACAGCACAACGACAGCAGAACATGCAGGAGTGGCTTTCTGCTCAACATTCCTAGAGTGACACGTACCTGGGACAGCTATATTCAGAAGAACTGTCCACCTCCTAGCTGTTTGCCAATGTTTCAAGTTTAAAATGGGTGACATCCTCCTATAATGGGTCCAAATAATAGCTGGGCAATGATCGGTGATGTAACTCCGTTGCAACCACTTAAACAGACGTGTCAGTGAGTGTGTGTGTTGTGTGCATGTGTGTGTCCAGTCTCAGTGTAGTATATCATGTGGGCAAGATCCAGGGCCAGACACCAAGCTCATCTGCTGGAATAGTCTCTGTGCCATTGACCCCCCTGGTCCCAATCTGGTTAGCGCACACAGCCTGCCCCCACTGACAGCTGTTTCTTTCAAATGAGCAAGCACACACACACATACACACACACCACCCCGCACACACACAGTACACCAGACTTAATCAACAGCCACATGGAAGATTCATGTGGATATTTATTCCTTTGCCGTCTCGGCCAACTCTTCAAAGTCCTAGAACCGGAAATCACTGTCTTCTTTCAATGATGTCTTAAACACCAGGAGCACTCAACCCCCCCCCCCCCCCACACACACACACACACACACACATCCCGTCTGGTTCAGCGGCCTTAACGTGACGGCATGTCTCTGTGCCTTGGCGTTTACAAGCTTCTCCGATGCCCTTCTGCTCATGCAGCCCTGTACAGACTCTGACAGACGGACATGCATTATTCATACAGCCAGCCTCCACCAGAATCAACACCCATCCTACCCCCCCCCCCCCACCACTACCCAACGCCCCCCAACACACACACACAACCAAGCCCACATGCACGCCAGCACTCACAACGTTCACACACCATACACACACACACACACACACACACACACACACTCAGCTAACCCCTCTGGTTCCCCACCATGTCAGAATAAGAATGCCCCCCCCCCCAAAATACATTAGAGCTCCCCCAATGGGGGGGTGACATATAAGACCTGTCAATGGTGTTAATATTTTAAACTGTTCTGCCTTCAGGGGGATGTTTCATATTTCATAGGGTGGTGCCAGACCTCAGGGGTTGTGTGAAAGACAGTGTGTGTGTGTATGTGTGCGCGAGTAGGGGGTCTTCAATTGGGCTAAGGTGCCCACTGTGGGACCTATCCGCTTCAATGCACCCAAACCTGCCCCTTCAATAATTCACTGGGAACACCACGGTGCAACGCGGCACACAGATTTCACTTTATCATCCCTAAACCTGGCACGGCATGGGAGTTTTATTTTCTTTCTTGTGTCCTTCGTTTTTCTACCCCTTCCTGCTTGTTAAATAATAAATGACAGGGGAACTGAGATTAGGTTAGCTTTCTGGCCTTTTAGCCCCGGGTGACGGGTGACTTCAGTGAGCATTAACTCACAATTAGGTCCGAGACCTTTTGTTAACATTTGCGTCAAGGTTGGCTTTATGGGAATTTCGTTAACATTAGCTCAGCTTTAGCATAACATTAGCTTTAGCCTAGCGTCAGCTCAGGGTGTCATGTCAATCTTCCCCTTTGTGCCAGGCAACATCCCTCCCTATCTGCTTTAAATCACTGCCCACACATGTCCTGTTGGTGCTACTCTAATCACTACTGCCAACAGCAACATGTGCATGCCAACACAAGCAGGCACTTTCAATGCGTGCCAGTGACACATGTCATAGCAGGCGGTGGACTGTGTGATTGAAAACCAATACAGTAGTTTTGTCAGACACGGTCATCATTGGCAAGAACCTACTTGTTTTTGTTAGAACGCCATGTTATAAAAGACATAATGCATATTTTAGACCTTTTGCAACTGTTGTTTTCCATATCCAGAAAAGCGACACGTGTAGTTACATTTCTGACGTGAAGAATCCCTCTTACAGAGGCATACTGCTACTCTACCCTCTGTAAACCTCAACCCCCCTGCTTCTTCCCATCCTTACAAGAGCACTACATTACAACGCAGTCTGGGATTCGTAGAATAAAAAGCAACTTTCTTTAAAATATGAATTCAGATCTTCTTCTTCTGTAAATATTTAACACCACTTAAACTTACGGCTCCCAAACGCAACTCCCGTGGAACTATCTGGAGACCTGGAGATGGGGAAGGCGGAACTGCGGGAAGGAGCTCTGGATTAAGCCCCGATTCAATTAACTTAAAGCTGGGGCGCGTCGCTCGTCTGGGGAAATCATTTTTAGAGTGAATAAACACATCATACTGGATGTCTCTATGTGCAGTTCAGTAAACAAGCAGTGTGTGTATGTGTGTGTGTGTTTGTGTGAGAGAGAGAGAGAAAAAGAGAGAAAAAGAGAGAGAGAGAGAAAAAGAGAGAGAGAGAGAGAGAGACACCCACCACATACACACTCAGGTTGGATTTCTTTTTGCAAAACTGGAGACTGTCTGCAATTGGGCTGGTGCGTGGGTTGGTGCACACGTGAGTGTGACTAAATGACTAAATGTGTGTGTGTGCGGGGGGGGGTTCATTATTTGATAATGTAAATTGGGAGAAAAAGGTTGTTAGAGAAGAGTGATTCTTTCTTTTTTACTCACGATTGCTCGATTATTCAGGAGTCGTGTTCATCAAAGCGTTGCACCGCACGGTCTGTTAAGCCTCATACATAGAGTAACAGGCTTTAATGTCAAATGGGTTGAGCTTACTCTGATCATCTAATCTGACCCACAGAGTTTTCAGACAAAACAATGGTGTAAGAGTGATAAGCCCAGATAAAAATGAAAATGAAAATCATATGAACCATGTTTCAGTTGATAACTAACAGAGAAAAATCATTCTAACTGCTGTCTGACTAGAGGACTGCTGAGAAAGAGAAAGAGAAAGAGAGAGAGAGAGAGGGAGAGAGAGAGCAAGAAAGAGAGAGAGAGAGAGAGCAAGAAAGAGAGAGAGAGAGAAAGAGAGAGAGAAAGAGAGAGAAAAAGTGACACAGACTGAAGGTATTATGGGGAGTGACAAAGTTCATCCATTGGGTGATTGAAACAGGAAGTCGTGACTGTGTGTACCCGGGTTGCATTTAGGACCAAACAACACATTACTTAGTTTGATTAGATCACTTCCTGTTCCCTCAGTCTACCTCCTGACCTTTATTTGGTAACCAAGTAGTCAACTGCTTAAGGCAAACTAATTTACCTGTTTCCGGTTTCCATACAGTAACTCTATCAGGAATATCTACCAGGACTGCACGGTTCACTGTTTCAGAAGAATGTTTCCTATATGAAAGCTGTAGTCAATATGTGTTTTTTCCCAAGGAATATCATGTAAATACAGTTACAAATATTTCTCATACAATGTTTACATGAACAAATTAAACTGGGCTTCAGTTATTTGCATTCTTTCTTGTGCCTTCTTTCTGTCAGCTTTCTTTGTATTCTGAAGATGGCAGAATCCTTCAACCTCCAGGCCAGCTGGCCTCTGTGTGTGGCAGGTATTGGTTATTCTCTACAGTTTTATCATTGCCCATGGTCAAATGAAGGATGCGGCAGACCTTCAGCAGAGTCCACAACCCAATCTTGTACAATCTTTTACAGGAATAGTTTGTATTTACTTGGTTTCCCTCACAGTCTTCCTAGAGGCTTAGCTCAATTCAGACTGTGAGGACTGTGAACATTAGAGGAGAACAGACGGAAACTAAAGATGGGATCCCTGGAAGATTTCTTATTGAAGTGGAAATAGAACAGATCCCATCACTCCCAACACCAGTTGGCCATGTTGTAAAGATCTCTTCTTCTTCCTCCAAAATCAATACTTAGTTTTTAGTCTGTCCTGCAGCTTTGGAGTGGAAAACGCTTGTTGTTGTCAGGCTTTAGACTCAAAAGAATTTCTCTTTGTATAATGGCGTGTACGCCTGTAATTCAGGGCTAGATGGGAACAGGCCTAGCGAAAGCCTAGGGTGTTTCCCAGGAACTGACGTGGGTGTTTTCGACCAACGTCGTCTTTGTTTGTTGTATATAACATGAAGGTCGACCCTGAGGAGTTCTTTCAAAAGCTTCATCCAATGCTCAGAGATTCCATCTTTTTTTTCTTGTTTGTATGTTTGATATCTTCACATCGTCTAACATCAAATGATATTCTGTGAGGCGATATTGGCATGAGATGAATGTGGTAAGACTGCTGAATCGGCTTAGCAAAGTGCAAGCGCCTGACAAGCCGCAGTTTTGGATTTCAACAGCTTTATTTCTCACCCGGTGTTCACCTCTAGAAGCTGTTCAAATTGGAATGGCCTCCTGTCTTCTCAGCTGATAATTGCTCTCCTTTGCAACAAATCGCTGCAGAACCCTCCAGAACATCATCATTAACTTCAGCGTCTTTTCACAATTCCATCCCTTTTCTGCTCCTCTCTAACGACAGGGCAATAAACAAGGGACTTTCGGAATCAATCCAAACAAATTCTGGAACCATTCCAGATTCTCCGCCTCCCGTCTTCTTAGCATTCTAGAAAGTTCTCTGATATGCCGAGGACCCTGGTGCTCTCGCATTGATTGGCCCAAAGAAAAAAAGAAAGAAAAAAAGATAGTCTTTTCTTCTTCCTTAACAGTAACAGTGAGTTCAAGGGATTTCTGTAAACCTTTCATGTCTGTGCCCACCTCCTTGACAACCCAGTGGATAACAGCCATTGGCCCAAACGTGAAGGGAGGCGGGGGGTTAAGGTTCTTGACCCAATGGGACGTGTCAGGAAGAGCAGATATTTCAATGAATATGAACTGGTGAAAAAGCACTTTGAGTACAATTGGAGCATATTTTTCCTTCATTTGTTTGGGTGATGAGTTGAATGTATTTGTATGTTTCTGCTTGATGTTAATGATTGTCAAAATATGTAAAATATATATATTATATAATATAATATTTTAATTACGGGCAATTTTGTGCTCTTATTTTGACTTGAGTTGAAAACAGACTTTATCCCTCAACAGTTAAACTTGTTTTACTCCAGTAGTGATTCAGTTAGCAAGTTCTTCGCTATCACTGTGCACACCATGCCAGATTCCTATCGACTGGCAGTGTCTTTGAAAGTCATCCAACAGAAAGAGTGAACACAGTTTGGGTTTCCCCAAACACACACACACAAACACAAACACACACACACACACACACACACAGAAATGACACACACACACACACACACACAGAAATGACACACACATAGACACACAGGATGGGTTTCCCAAGGTCAAAGTTACCAGGACATGGCTCATATTTTCACTATGTGTGTGTGTGTGTGTACTACCAAGCTCAGATTTCTCAACCGCGATATTCCATCACTACAACGTGTCCCACATAACACATACAAATAAGTATATCCCCCTCTCTCCCACAACCACACACACAAACACACACCCTGGCACACCCTCTCCCCTCCCCTTACTGTCATGTCGAGAGTGGTCAGAGTGAGAGATAGGGAGTGAGGGAGTGAAATTGCAGCTGCTGGTGATACTGATGTGTCTGGCGTTCCTTTAACACCCCAAACCACAGTTATTATGGCTGACCGATTGGAGATTCGCCACAGCTACTGCACCGACCCTGGGATGGGAGACGAGCCAACCAGAAAGGATGGAGCCCGAGCTGTATGTGTGTGTGTGTGTCAGAGAGAGAGAGAGAGAGAAAGGGAGAGAGACAGAGAGAGACACACAGAGAGAGATTGTCTGCATTATGTTGTCTATATTTGTGGGGGCGTTTGTGAGTGTGTGTGAGGTTTGTCTGTACACAATATGATGGTGTGGCTTGTAGTCTGCCAGGGGACATGACATATCAGTCTGTGTGTGTGTGTGTGTGTTAGTGTGTGTGAGCCATGTTTTAATGGGTGCCTCCGCAGTGCAGCCCAGGTAAAGCCTGTGTTTTACAGCTCCCACATAGAATACCATGGAAGCTGCAAGCTGCATCGTGGAACCACAGCTCCACACAGACACTGTGATTTCATAGAGCAACATTAACACGACTTGTCTCACACACACGTAAACAGGCACACAAGCACACAAGTCCACGCACAAACACACATGAACACAAGCATGCACACACCCTTTGTAAAGCAATGGATCATAGAAGACAGGGAGGGAAGGAAGGATGAAGGGAGAAAGACAGGATGAGAGACAGGATGAGGGACAGGATAAGAGACAGGATGAGAGACAGGATGAGGGACAGGATGAGGGACAGGATGAGGGACAGGATGAGGGACAGGATGAGGGACAGGATGAGAGACAGGATGAGGGACAGGATAAGAGACAGGATGAGAGACAGGATGAGGGACAGGATGAGGGACAGGATGGGGGACAGGATGGGAGACAGGATTAGAGACAGGATGAGGGACAGGATGAGGACAGGATGAGAGACAGGATGAGGGACAGGATGAGGGACAGGATAAGAGACAGGATGAGAGACAGGATGAGGGACAGGATGGGAGACAGGATGGGAGACAGGATTAGAGACAGGATGAGGGACAGGATGAGGGACAGGATGAGGGACAGGATGAGGGACAGGATGAGGGACAGGATGAGGGACAGGATGAGGGACAGGATGAGAGACAGGATTAGAGACAGGATTAGAGACAGGATGAGAGACAGCATAGAAAGGATTTGGGAGGTTTTGTTAGAAGGACAAAAAAGGAGAAGAGGAGAAATGTGAGGAGCTGGGATCGATCCCCTCCAACCCTGCTGACATGACACACACACACTCACACACACACACTCACACACACACACTCACACACACACACTCATGGATCCCTCCCTGTGGTGTAAGGGGGTGCCAGGTGCATGCTGGGCAGCAGAAGTTTACACTGTGGAACCACATGTGAGAGAGGAGCCATGCCTGCCCTGCTGGAACACTGCCCACCCCCACGGAGACAGGACTGCCACACACACACACACACACACTCACACACACTCACATGCACACCTGTACATGACCACCCGAAGGCACAAATGCGTACACACACACACACGTACATTAACACATGCAAACACACACATTCTCTCATTCAATCTCTGTCTTCCATTTTCTCCCTCTCACTCGACCTCTCTCTCTCTCTTTATTTGGAGGATTGCCGAGGCTCGGCAGCCATCCCAAACTGCCCTGTCTCTCTCTCTCTCTCTCTCTCTCTCTCTCTCTCTGATGTCACTGGTTCGGATCAGTCCACAGCATGTGTTAAGACCTAGGTGAAAGGGCAGAAGCGTGAGTAAGCGTGTGTGTGTGTTCACACATGGATCGGACACTACACATCTCCTTCACAGACAACTAGACCATTTTTAATCTTCCCGTCACACATTATCAGCCTGTCATTAAAGTGAAAGGACATTTGTTGTTTATTTGAATGCCAAACTGCTTGAAATGTCTAAACACTGCTTTGCCAAAACATCACTTCATTTTTTAAAGCCAGGCAGAAACACACAACTCATTTAGCTGTGTTTTGTCCTTGTGGCTGCTGTGTTATGAAGTACACACTCTGGCATTGCTCTCCTAGGGCGAGTTAGCAGGGATGTACATACATACACACACACACACACACGAATACACACACAGTCTCCATGCAATGAGACGATCTGTTACCCTGGCCGGCTGCAGACTGCTGATGTGCTTAATCACAAGCCCACAGAGGTTAGGGCTTGTTTCTGTGTGTGTGTGTGTGTGTTTATGAGTGTGTGTGATCGGTCACTTTGTGGGTGTGTATTTGTGAGAGAGTACATATTTGCTTGTACATGTACGTGATTTTTTTGTGTGTATTGTTTTCACTTATTTGTGTGTGTCTGTGTATGTTTGTACGTGTGTGTGTGTGTGCTCTCCTCCCCTGCCTCCTCCTAAGCCGGGTTCAGGCCCATGGTTGACTGTAATTAATCACAATTACAAGCCTGACTAATGCAGGTGCACCCTCTCAGGGAGAGTCTGTTTACTTCTTCAGCAATGGCCAACCACACAAAATGGCTGCCCATCACACAAACACCTAGCATGATGGCTAGCTTCAGTTAAATGTGTGCAGCAATTCAAACAAATTATTTAGACCTTCAGAACCATGTACGATACGGAGAAGGGATTTTTTGAGAACCTGCCGACTTATTTCACTTCCTTTTCTCTCTCTTTGTCTCTGAATTATTCGCCTTGGAAGCTAATGAAGTAGGACGCATCCCAAAGCTGTCAGAAGAAAATATCAGAGCGGTTAGAATTGTACGTTTTCTTGGCCGATGACGGCTTGCTTGACGTGATTACAACATACACTGTCGAGCAAGTATAGCTTGTCGACAGGACGTCAAAAGAATGAATTTCAAGCCTTCACAACAGTGACAGGGGAACCAAACATGATGTCAGTTGTTGTCATAATCATATTATTATGTCATTATGACAAACACACCCGAAAGACTGATGGCTCACTTGTGACAGCTATCCAGGTACACAGTCAGGTGTTCACCTGATTCAGGGAGGCATCAATGTAGAGACCCAAATGGCCTCGTTCTCTTTGATGCTAGCAAAAGTGTAATTTCCTAATTTTTGACTCAAAGTTTAGAAAAGAAACGAGTTCAATTCAGCACAGGCAGTCGAGAGCTGGCTTATCCTCTTCCAAGGGCGTCGAGGCTGGAGGAGAGGATAGGAGAGGAGGGGCGGGGGGGTGGGGGGGGGTGGAGGGAGAACAGAGAGCACATGCAGAATGAGAACGAAGTCATCCTTCGCTCTCGATGAAATACTAATGAGTGTCCAAATCCACCGTTGGCTAATTAACCATGATACCCTGTGACATGGAGGGAAGGAGGGGGGTAGGGACGAGGGTAGGAATGAGGGGGAGATGGAGAGGGATGGCCCTAAGAGGGAGCTTACGCACGCATGCACACACACACACACACGCACAGACAGGCACACACACAGAGTGAGCAGGACGTTAGGTTGGCGAAATAAAGGCAGGTAGGGGAGCTAGAGAGAGAGAAAGAGAGAGAAGAAGAGAGGGGAGGATGTTTGCAAACACAGAGGTAGAGGGAAGAGAGGGAAGGAGGGAGGGGGTCCAGGGGGAAAGTTTGAGGGAGAGAAAAAGGGAGGCATGGAGAGAGACAGCGACGGGAGCAAAACAGAAGAGGTTGGAAGACACTCTTCCTAATTGACAGAATAATGAGAGGTCCATTAATTTATCAGGTGTCGCGGTGTTAATCGCTCATCTCCACTTTCATGTAGCCACTCGTTAACTGGCCGTTTACATGTGGCGCATGATAATGACTTATCACACTCCCACACAGACACACCCATACACACACATACACACCCATACACACACAGACACACACATGCACACACATGCACACATGCAAACTGTAAGGAGGTTGATGCACGCTAAACAACGCTTGTGAAAGGATAAAAAGACTAGTCCCCGTTCTCCTTCCTCCACTTCTTTACCAGTTCTGTCGTCCTGCTCTCCCTCTCTCCATCCCTCTCTCCATCCCTCTCTCCCTCCCTCTCTCCATCCCTCTCACCATCCCTCTTTCCATCCTTCTCTCCATCCTCTCTCCATCCCTCTCTCCATCCCTCTCTCCCTCCCTCTCTCCATCCCTCTCTCCATCCCTCACCATCCTTCTCTCCATCCTCTCTCCATCCCTCTCTCCCTCCCTCTCTCCATCCCTCTCCATCCCTCTCTCCATCCCTCTCTCCATCCCTCTCTCCATCCCTCTCCCCATCCCTCTCTCCATCCCTCTCTCCATCCCTCTCTCCATCCCTCTCTCCATCTAGTCAGAAGTCGTTTTAGTTTTCTCCCACACACTCCTCTCTCTCTCTTTCTCGAGATGGCAGGCTAGGTCTTCGTGGACAAACACAGGGATGCAATGTGAAGAGAAAGCCTATGAATGTGGCGCAGTGTGCACATGGGGAGATGTGTGTGTGGGTGTTTTCTGGACACTTCCTCCCCTGGACACGTGCACACACGAAACAGAAGCATAAGGGGATTACAAACCACCCTATGCATTGCAATCTCTGCATGCACACACAGGCACACACACCCATATATCCAGGGGATGCGAAATTGGTTGGTATTCAACTCCACCCTCTGCTACTAGGGCTGTTCTGTTTTTATGACAGGTTGACCTTTCCATAAGAATTCGTCCAATCGCACAGCTCCAAAATATTGTATTCATCACACACACGCTCACACACAGGCTTGTTTTTGCCTATTTACACCCCTATACACCATATCTACACCAGTACACATACACACACACACACACACACACACTGCGGGAATAGAGGGGCAGTCAAAACACGAGGGATACTACAAACCTGGCTTGCCTTTTTTGGTGGGCCACACACACAAGCCATAGCACATTCTCTGTGTGTGTGTGTGTGTGTGTGTGTGTGTGTGTGTGTGTGTGTGTGTGTGTGTGTGTGTGTGTGTGTGTGTGTGTGTGTGTGTGTGTGTGTGTGTGTGTGTGTGTGTGTGTGTGTGTGTGTGTGTGTGTGTGTGTGTGTGTGTGTGTGTGTGTTATTGGCATGCAAAGATATTCCATGACTGTTCTCAGTTCTCTCTGTGTCTCTCTCACTCTCTGTCACCGTAGTAACTAACGGCTGTAATGTCTGTTCAGCCTCAGGGGCTGTCACGGTGATAATGTGTGTAATAATGCCTCTGTTCTCCATAGCAACACCGGAGAGACACGGCCCATCCCATCATAGGATGACAGCCCATTGATTCACTATGAAAGAATGAACTAGCAACCATTACTCGTTCTCCATGGACAAAATGTGCTGGATCATGGTGTTGTTTCAGACTATGTCAACAGAGGGCGCTAGAATGCAACAGAAACACATGGGAAGCTACAGCAAGCATTGTGTGTTTCTAATACTGCATTAATTCAGTAAAATATTAAGAAACTTCCAAGCTCAATGTCCTCGTAGATATTAGTGTTTGAGTTTAAAGCCGCAGCTTGTTGCTATGATTTTTACAGTGGTATTTTGAGAATATAAACGATAGCACGTTTACAACTCATCACTCCTCAAACACACACACACACAAAGGACAGTACTGATTGTGTCACCTAGACTCTGGAGAGAGAAATATGATCAGCAATCGATGTTTGAACTGCTGTGATTGACTTTGTTGCTGCCTTGAGGTTCCCACACGCATGCACACACACACACACACACACACACACACACACACACACACACACACACACACACACACACACACACAAAGACAACACACAGTCCTTCACACACATACGTACACACAACAACCAAAGGGGAAAAAATCACAACCATCAAATTGATGTGATTGCCACTGGTGGCTGTTTTTAATCAACTCCAGGGCCACACACACATGCACACACACACCACACGCACAACACACACACACTTCCTCTGCTTTTTGCTCTCTCAAGTCTGAGTGGAGAAAAAAAAGGGAAAGTTAACGCTAAATTATTATTGATCTCCAGGGCAGGGGGGCTTGGCTTCAGATAGATTCACAAGGTCGTTTCCCTAGCCTCACTGTTTATCACAGCACACACTCCAAGGGGTACATGGGAAATGGAGTCCTCCACCAGCTAACCTGATTAGAAAACATCCCAGTTTGAGAACACAGGTGGCCCCATTAGGTCTGTGATTGTAATTGAGTGCCGGATTGAAGCGCTTTCCACTCGTTGTCAGTTGACTGATATGACATCACGAATTAGAGTTGCTAGGCAGTTTCCAGTAGCAACAAGCTACAATGTCAACATGGACTCCAGAGCCTTTGCGAGGACTTGTCTAGTTGCCAACACCTCCCTAGTTGTCAACTCCCTCCAATCCTCCTGTGCAGTCAAAACGTCTGTTATGAAATTACCTCACAAAATGTGTTTCTCTCATTTTCCGTACCCTCAGTTTAATGTATTCCTTAATATCTCCTCTGTGCTTGGTCCTGAAGCATGGGGCGAGTTAGTCCTCTTTCTGATCCCTGGAGAGGCCGACACTGCCTGAAGACTGTGGAGACACTTACAGGGGAAAGGTGTATTACAGCTTGGAGAGATGCACACACGCACGCACACACACACACACAGAGACTCATACACACACGCATACACATTGAGACACACGCACACACGGAAGCAGACACACTCACACACAAATCTCCGTGCTCCCTTCCCAATCCCCTGGCTATAAGGGATTCATTATCTGCCAATGGCCTGTGGATGTAATGAGGTTACAGAGAGTCTGGAAGGTGTATGTGTGTGAGAGAGAGAGTGTTACCTCTGTACTTTTGGGCTTGCGAGTCCCTCTGCACTTGTGTGTGTGAGATGGGAGTGTGTGTGTGCCAACAGTACAGTGTGAATAAGAGAAGAGGTGCTAAAAGAGGAATCTTTATGACAGCCAGCGGAGACCCCCCCCCCACACACACACACACACACGCACGCACACACACACACACACACACACACACACACACACACACCCTCCACCTTTAACCATCCATCTTTCATATCTGACACCAACACCTTTCTCGCCCCACCAATTTGATCCTCTCCTTTTATTCCTTCATTTCATCCTTCTTTTCTCCTCTCTCAGGTTTGCTTAAGCTGACTCCAAGGTCAGTTCAATTTAACTTTTGGCCAACGCCGTGAGGTGTCCATTCTGCTAGGGTTAAACTGCCAGCCACCCCTTCTCTTCAGTCTGAGAGAAAGAGAGTGTGTGAGTGTATGTGTGTCACAGAGGACCAGACAGAAAGACAGAGAAGGTTTCACAAGGCTGATATTGGAGTGGGTCTGAAAAGTGAAGGTCACATGTGAAGTGTTTGTCTTGCCAGGGGTGCATGAGTGTGTGCACGCAGGCAGGCATGCATGCATGCGCATGTGTGTATGTGCGCGAGGACATTCAGAAATAGAATAGCACCAACTTTATTATATTCTTTACAATCATCTTTTTCCCAGGGCCTACAACATACACATACCTACACACACATTGGCACACACACGCACACACACACACACACACACACACACGCACACACACACACACACACACACACACACACACACACACGCACACACGCACACACACGCACACACGCACACACACACACACACGCACACACTCCACAGCTCTAAATAATGAGAGGCTTGTCACTTCCAATCAGAGTCTGTGTGAATTGGCTGGGGGTCACCGGGATGGACAGGCGAAAGTGTCGCCCCCCCCCCCCCCCCCCTCCTTTGGGGTCTCCCACCCGCCCTTGGGCCTGAGGGGGAGAACTGAGGGGAGGAAGAGGGAAGGAGAGGAGGAGGAGGAAGGGAGGGAAGACAAGCAGTCTGCTACTGGTCAGATGACATCAGTGTCACTCTGGAGCAGTGCACCACAACTGCACCATCTCTGGAATTCAGTGTGTGTGAGTGTGTGTGTGTGTGTGTCGGCCGAGGATCAGACCATTGAGCTGTCTTGGTTGAGTAAATCCGCAGTTATGAAAGATATGTTTCCAACTAAGGATGATCTGAAAGATGAATGATTGAGTGAATGAGGAAAATAATTTCAAACCTCTGCAAGTATTTTTCTAAACTTCCCTCTCATCCTTTGTTCCGATATCATAACCCCCAGGTCAGCCAACCTCCCCTCCCACCACCACCACCATCAACTTTATTTCATACCACCTCCCCTCCTCTCCTTTCACCACTCTTACAGTATCTCCACCAACCCAAGACTTGCTTAAAACTCACCTGCTTAGCTTGTCAGGGATAAGGCCTACTGAGAGGGGATGTGAGCCTGTCTCACATCAGGGCCCACTGAGAGGGGATGTGAGCCTGTCTCACATCAGGGCCCACTGAGAGGGGATGTGAGCCTGTCTCACATCAGGGCCCACTGAGAGGGGATGTGAGCCTGTCTCACATCAGGGCCCACTGAGAGGGGATGTGAGCCTGTCTCACATCAGGGCCCACTGAGAGGGGATGTGAGCCTGTCTCACATCAGGGCCCACTGAGAGGGGATGTGAGCCTGTCTCACATCAGGGCCCACTGAGAGGGGATGTGAGCCTGTCTCACATCAGGGCCCACTGAGAGGGGATGTGAGCCTGTCTCACAACAGGGCCCACTGAGAGGGGATGTGAGCCTGTCTCACATCAGGGCCCACTGAAAGGGGATGTGAGCCTGTCTCACCTCTCAGCTGGGTCTCTTGCTGTGGCACAGTTGGGAGTGGAGCTATCTAGCCTCACGCAAACACAATAGGGATTACTTTCTGTATACACACGCACCTCAGATATACAAGCACACACACTTATCCAATGTACGATTCACATACACACCTCATGTTCACTGTCTCACACAAGCACACATATTGTAAGTACACAGACGCACACACAGACCCACACTTTGCTCTTTCTCAGCATCCCAGGGGCAGTGTGATAGGCTTTAATGGAAATTGAGGATAGCATTTCCTCCAAATAAAACAGAAATAAGCATATTCCCCAGACGGCTAGGATGGGGTGAGAGTGAGATCTATTAGGTGTGATTACTGGTGTGTGTGTGTGTGTGTGTGTGTGTGTTTCTAGGTCTATAAATACACCAGAGTCGGGGTGAATGAAGGAGGTCTCCATGGTGATTTGTTTGCATGGATTAAATGTCAGTTTTGGAAATATGTTATTACACCAGAACCCCTAGGAATATCAGAGAGAGAAAGAGAGAGAGAGGGCGAGAGAGAGAGAGAGAGAATGAGAGAGTGAAAGACAAGAGAAAAAGTGAAAGTAAAGGGCAATAGAAACAGTCACAAACTGCTGACTTTTCGACAGCCAATGTCATATCCTATTATTACGGCCCGGTAGGAGCTGTATGTGTGTGTGTGTGTGTGTTATTCAGGCCCCAGCAAGGGTTGCGTGTGTAAGTATGTGTGTGAGTGTTTGTGTGTGCATCAGAGGGACTGGGAATGTCAGAGGCCCAGGCGAGGTACAGGCCAGCGCACGTGACATGACATGACCTCATGTCAGAATCAAGCAGCCAGCTGTGACGCAACTCCGCTGGGCTGCAACCGGAGCCAGAGTTATTCCTGGTAGTTCACAACCCTCCAACAGGTGGCTCCGTGGCGCAATGGATAGCGCATTGGACTTCTAGTCAAGCACTTGAGGGGTGATTCAAAGGTTGTGGGTTCGAGTCCCACCGGAGTCGCAGTTTTGTTGTGTTGTGTTGTGTTGTGGTCTTCAAATGTATAAAAAAAATAATAAAAAAAAATCTGGAACTTGGTCCTGACAAAATACTCCGCTCTTCTAAGTAACAAAGTAGTGGAACAATCGGTCCAAGCTAGTTCATGCAGGAGGTCAGTCCAGGACCTATGAGCTGCCAGCACCACCGTCACATCACGCAGGTTTGGCACTCCTACTTTCAAGTCCCGGAACTCACCCACACTACATTATTGCTCAGTGCGACTCAGGATTTTCTGCATTTTCTTCCTGTTCCCTCCACCACCTCACTCTTGGTTCTGTGTACTCTCTACCTAAAGGGGATTGTGTATGGTAGCTCTCTGCCAGGGAAGTCGATAGAGTGTCTCAGGTGGGTTCGGCACAAAGCCGATGTGAGCAGAACCATATATGCCAAGACCATGTGTTTGCATTATCAAAGTATTTATTATCTACTACTGAGTCTTCCTGCCTTCACTTAATAAGTACGGAATAACCAAATAATATCCTCATGGGAATCTAATAGAGAGACACACCCACACCCACACACCCCTGCCTTCTTCCTCTCTTGTTCTGGACACAGTGGGGAGTCCTCCTTTACCTCCGACACCCAATCATTTCATCTCTCCCACAAAGCCCTTACCTTGTCTGACAGGCTGTTCCAGTTTAACATTACCATACAGGGAAAAATAGACAGAATGTTTGACTGTGTCTGTGCTGGTTTGTTTCAGTTGTCTATTTCAATGCTGTGGCTTCCATATCGCCTGTCTGGTTCAGTGTAAAGCAAGCTGTCAACATGGACACCCCCAGACACACGTGCACACACACACGTGCACACACACACACATACACATTTGAACATGCCAAGAGCCGCATCCACTCATCCATCACCCACGGAGGAAGCTGATTGGACAATGGGGCCTGTCGTTGGTAACCACAGAGTGAGCATAGTAACAGAGGAGAGAAAATTATCAGACCCGCCGAGATACAACCAGGCTAAAAATAGCTGCCATCGCAAATGACTGCTGCCTGATAGTGTGTGCGTGTGCATGTGTGTGTGTGTGTGCACATGCGAGTCAGACAGGGAGGGAGAGAAAAAGAATGAAAGAAAAAGAGGCAAGCAGACAGACAGGCAGAAAGGTGAACAGACAAGAAGGAAGGTACACACAAAGGCAGACAGACACGTAGGCAGACAGACATGGACCGCCATGGACAGACAAAGAGATGGGCAGACACAAAAAGACAGACGGATAGACATATACTTACACAGACGAACTGGTGGTCAGTCTGGCAGGCAGACAGACAGATATGGACAGAGTCATGGACAGACAGACAGAAACAAGGTCATTGAGATCTGAGGAAGATGAGGGTAGTCCGTGGTCCAGCACTCATGCTATCAACACACTAACTCAAACAAACATCCATTTCAATCTAAAGGCTAACGACTGCTTTGATTTCAAAACTTGGGAAGACCTTGGTGTAACGTCTGTTCTTAGATCTAGAAGTTCTTGTCAACTCTCCTCTATCTCTCACCTTGACATACAGTTTAGAATACTTAGAATCACCGACACATGATCCCGAGTGTGAGATATACTTCAGATTACATCACAATGGGAAATGGATGCTTTAAGTACCACAGTTTGACTGTCTCCTCTCCTTACCTCACCTTCTCTCCTTACCTCTACTCCTCTCCTCACCCCTTCTGCTCTCTCCATCAGCCCAATACCAGCTGACAAAGGTATTCAGCCACATCAACCCCCCCCCCCCCCCCTTTCCCATCTCTCTTTCCCCCCCCCCTCTCTCTCTCTCTCTCTCTCTCTCTCTCTCTGTATATCACCCTCTCTCTCCCACCTCTCCGCCAGCTGGACGTCTTTGTATGGATGGTACCCCTCCAGGCTTAGCTTGGCAAGGCCACGAGTGGAGGATGAGGGAGGAGAGAGAAAAGAAGGGAGGGAGGAGAAAAGTATTAGTAAAGGATGAGGTGTACAGTACGGTGTGGAAATATGGCTGTGAGTGTGTGCGTGTGCGCAAATGTAGATGTGTGTGTGTGCAGGTGCAAGCCGACGCACCCCTGAGCCGATTTAGCAGCGTTGGATCCTCTTACCGGCTGCTTACAGGCACCCCACTCCCCCCGTTGACGGAAAGACGACACGGGTGGATTCGACTTTTCGGCTCAGTCTAGAAACGGCAGGATTCACTACCCCCCCACCCCCACCCCCACCCTCGCCCCCGTTCCCCACACTGTCATTCTCAGCTCTCACCCCTGAAATGTTAATACAATTAGGAGAGGCATCTGTGTAGAACTGAGTGGGGGGGTGAGTGTGTGTGTGTTGTGTGTGTGTGTGCGTGGGGAGGGGGGGATACGAGTTGCCACTAAGCTGGAAATAGCAGCCGTTCAATTCTCCTTGAGTCTCTCTTGCTGTATTGAGTCCTGGCTTGGAAGGTGTCTTCCAGACTGACAAAAGACCCACCATCACTTCCTCTCCTGCTCCTCACAGTGACTCTGTTTCAGTAACCATAACCTAACCTGCTCAGGAAGACAAAATGACAACACACGGTTTGAATTGTTCTATGTTTTGAAAAATACGATAAAATAAACAACGTTTTGACAAAGAGAGTTGTCCCTTTGTCAAATTTTAGAACACGTCGTAGGACCAAAAGATAAATGGAGTTAAATCCGAATCAGGATCCTCTGATCTCTGCCTCATGCTCATATCTTCCTGGTGGGAAAGTCTCCTAGCTGACCTAAACGCTTCTGATGTGTCTTTGTAGGCACTTCTGGAATGTTCTCTGTCATGTTCCAACCAGACAGGAAGTCTTCCCAACTTCACAGGAAGTTGGTCACAGGGGATCAGTGATGTCCCTCTGATGTTTGGCTGCACCTCCAGGGACTGGGAGTGTGTATATGCTGGTGTGTATGTGTGTGTGTGTGTGTGAGTTCTATGTAGTCAATGGGTGGATTTAACTTCAGTCCGTTTCTTAGAGGGCGGGGGATCTTAGTAAAAATGTCAGATCTAAGCTGCAGAGTCTACACGTTTGTAGTAGTGTTTGTTTGTGTGTGTGTGTGTGTGTGTTTGGGCTCAGTTGGATACAGGGTCTTTGAACTTGTCATTTATTGCTGAATTTCAGATGTCTTATAAAAAAAGATTTAGAAGACACGCGCATACACACACACACACACACAGGAGTAAACACACACACACATCAGTAAATTCCTGACAAATCAGGCACACATCACACACCCGCTACAATGTTCTCCATTACTCCCACTATTGCTAATCATGCTAACAAACTTAAATTTAATGTACCTCCAGAACGGTATAAATTAATCGCCACTGGTCTAAGAGATAAGCCAGGCGAGTCAAAATGCGATGAAATTCTGGCATGCCCTTTTAATCTTATCATATCCCAAATTACGTTTTGTAATTGTTCACCACTATAGAACAAATTGTGAATTTGCAAATGATTTCAAAAGGGTATCAGTAACGAGTTGAACATGATTCATCATTCAGCATTACCATTTTACCATAGATTAAATTGTATGACGATACATTATTATAAACCGAACCATTTTGAACAGTCCCTATTTTCGTTTTATGAAGCCAGATATGATTAAACTACAGTGGGTCATCAGTAGAACTGCTCTGAGGTTAATTTGCCAAGGAACTGAATATCTCGAAAGTATAGCCTCTGTGTGTGTGTGTGTGTGTGTGTGTCAGAGAGAGACAGACAGAGGGCACATCCTTCATTTAAAAAGATGAGATTTGATTCCGTCGTGGTTTTCTCTCTGTGGTACAGTGTTTTTAATGAAGCTTCTCAGTCTGTAGAGTCTTAAGCCTAGCCCAGAGAGACAGCTCTCCCTGCTCGCTTCAGCACACATGACATCCCCACCCCCCACCCCCATCCTCCATCTACACACCCCACCCTCTATCTACACACCCCACCCTCTATCTACACACCCCACCCTCTATCTACACACCCCACCCTCCATCAACACCCCCCATCAACCCCCCCACCCTCCACCCTCTATGCACCCCCCACCCTCCATCCTCTATGCACACACCCCCACACACCCTCCATGCTCTATCTACATCCCCCCACAACCCCCCCAGCCTTCATCCCGTCTACACCCCACCCACCTCCACCCCCCAGCATCCATCCTCTATCTTTTAATCCCTCACACCTCCCTGTTTCTCTCTTCCTCTTGTCTCTGTTCCTTTCAGTATGCCTCTCCACGAACTCTTCTTCATCTCTCTCTCTCTCTCTCGCTCTCTCTACCTTTTTCAAACACCACTTATCACCACCCCTCCATCTCCACACTCCTCCTCCACCTCCTCTTCTTCTTTCTCTCCCTCCATCTCCACACTCCTCCTCCTCCCTCGGTCTCCTCTCTGTGCTCAGTGATTAGTCCGAGGGAAGAGGCCCAGGGGCCTGGGTGGTCCTCCTGTTCCCAGACGCTCCTCTCTCTGTGTGACTGACACGTTTGTCTGCTCAGCAATCTGCCCCTGTGCCAGGGGACACACACACTCCCACACGTGCTCTCGCACACACACACACACACACACACTGGCAATCTACGCTGTTGCCAAAAGGACCGCACCATAACTAACCACTCGAGGTCATCTACTCTTACTGGCCATTTCTGAATTATGACTCACACACACACACACACACACAGGATATATGGCAAGATTGATAGATTAGTAGAGCTACAGTACTGTAGGGAGTAGTTCAAGCGAACCATCCCACAGTCTGAATTCGTAGTCTGCCACTGCTACAGAAATGAAGTTTTTCTCTGTCAGTCTCTTTTCCCCTCTTTTGGCCTGCCACTCTCTCTCTCTCTCTCTTCTCTATCTCTCTCTCTCTCTCTCTCTCTCTCTCTCTCTCTCTCTCTCTCTCTCTCTCTCTCTCTCTCTCTCTCTCTCTCTCTCTCTACTTATATGTCATGTTATGCCAGGTTGCTTTGCGTCGTCTTGTCCTAAGAATTTCCGTGCCCAGTCTGACCCTGTGTTGTTCTGTGGATCGGACAATAAGAGACTTGAACTTGAACGTGTGACTCAAGACTTGAACATTTTGGTGAAACACCGCCGCCATCAAAAACAAGACCGTCAGTGTGCTCGCCTGAACAGCTTCAAAGTCTGAGGACCGAATCGTGGAAGAGTTGGGATATTTATAGATGAACGGAAACGTCCCACTCCCCCGTCCCCTGGAGAAGGAGACGGGAACACGGGGGACGGAGGCACAAACACGCGAGTCATCCCGGCATGGAACATTTATGGAGCTTGGGAGAAGAGGACGAGGAGAGGAAAGACTGGGGGGGGCGGGTGTTGAGAGGGAGAAACAGAGACGAGGAGAAGAGCGGGGGGGGGGGGGGGTTGAGAGGGAGAAACAGAGACGAGGGGTAGAGCGGGGGGGGGGGGGGTTGAGAGGGAGAAACAGAGACGAGGAGAAGAGCGGGGGGGGGGGAGTGTGGCAGGCGCGAGGAGAGGAGGCGCAGAGTGGAGAGGCAGACGAGGGGAGGATGTCGCCAAGAAGGGTCACGGGGAAGAGGAGAGGAAGGCTGGAGGAGGTGGAGAGGGAATTCTGAACCAATGTTTGAGAAAGGGATTAGAAGAAGAGGGAATGTACGGCCATATCCCAGGGGTCCACTCACTGCTACCATTGCAGGACACACACACACACATACACACACTTGGCAGATATCTCCAGTGCACCTTAGGGGGCTCCCCTGCTTTGAAAGCTTGTGAGATGCCACTGAGGAAAATCTCCATGCACTATAATCAGAATTCATATGAAAAGACATATTTGCATAAAACGAGTCACTCTGGAGAGAGCCTGAGTACAGAGAGAATAAGCAATAGGTTGACACTCTGCTGTCCTACACACACACACTCTCAAAAACTACATACACACAGTGACAAACTCACAGACATACACACAGACTTGAAAACACACAGACATGTATGCACATGCGCACGCACACACACTCACATGCAGACACACACACACACACACACCGTGCCTATATAAACTACATTGTATGTACACTGTCTTTGACAACTCGAGAGCCTGTAGAGTGTGAGCTGTGATTGGCATCTAGCAGCTCTGAAATTGTAACTAAGGTCAAAATCAGTCCAGTTAGATGTCGGATTGCATTACGTATGCAAATGAGGCCCAGCTGGAGCCAATCCCCTCACACTTGCAGGTTTGCAACATCCTGGAGTGACAGACTGTCGTCAGATATGATTTTAATGACCGGGTGAAGTGGTAAATGTAGTTCTTTTACACTGGCTTATCAGAATGCAAATCAGTAGCTTATGTGGATGTTCTTTCTAAGGCTAGCGTAATTATTTATTTCTGTAGAAAAATCTGCCTTCTGTGGAAATCCTATTACTCTTTTCTATATGCTACTCCTATGCACGCTCCTCCACTGCTATTCAACTATAACCGGTACGTTTGTGTGTGTGTGCATGTATCTGGTGAAATGATATAATGGCAACCTAAATGATGTCTGGGAAATGAATAGCAGTCTGTGTGTGTGTGTGTGTGTGTGTGTGTGTCCACGCTTCTGCAGACGACTTAACTCCATTAAAGTCAGGCATGCAGCTAATAGAAGGCCTATTCATACTTGGTGTGGCACACGAGATGAGATGAAAAGCTTGATACTAATTATGACGCCCCTTACTAAAGAGAGAGAGAGAGAGATGGGAAGATGAGAGGGAGTGAAGGAGAATGAGGAGGAGGGAGGGAGTGGTAGAGGAGTTTCATCAAGGGCTTCTTTCAATAGGGTGTGATACTTCAAGACATCGACATACGGTAACACACAGACACTCCAGGGGGGTCTATTCAGGTCTCTGCGCAATATACAATATGATATGCGGTGAAACGTGGTCTTACGGCGTACTGGGATAAGCTACTTTCGACCCTAATCATTTGAGCCATCTCTCAGCCTCCCTGATGCCAGAAATACAAATGGAACTGTTTCTTTTCTCTCTGTGCTCTCCACTAAGTGCTGACACACACGTTCACATTTAGGTTTGATTTCTTTAGCAGATGCTTTTATCCAGAGCGACGTACAGCAGGACATTAAGAAAGCCCAACAGAAGATCTAGAATCACAAGTTCATTGTTCTAACAGTATTTTGGTAGTTCGGGTCGAGGCATGGTCTGTACTACTAGCCACATTGTGTCCACACATTCATAAGCAGAGGGAAAGGGAGGCTTAGACGAAACATTCTTCATCTCTTCTCTGCATTCCTGGAAAGTCTGGGACAGTTGATTAGGATCTGGTCCGTCACACATTGACCTGCACTGGGATTTCCCACATTTTGGAATTTGGTGTGAGATTCCATGCATGTACATTTCACCAAGTCTGCACAAATGTTCTGTGTGAAGGAAGGCAGAAGCACACACACACAAACACACACACACGCACACAGGTCCTCAATTGATTGCAGGCGGTTTGAACGCCCATTATCTCAGCCTCTTATCATCAGCAACACCCTCGACAATTGTGGCAGCATCTTTGGTCATGACCTGATCCTATCAGCCAAACAGCTATTCATGTTCGACAGCCACATGAACTTTTACTGATAATGACTCTTCGAAGCAAAAGCTGGGGGAAAAAGTCCTGTCTGGAAAAGCAATTTAGCATCTCAGTCCGTTTTCGTTCTTATCATGCTTTCCAAAAATCCTCAGTGTTTGTAAGGAATCCAATTGTGCTTGTCTTAATTGAATTACATGCAGGGGGAAATGAGGAGGGGGGTGGAGGGGGGGTCAATGAAAGCAACCAGTCATTTGATTCCCCACGGAACCTTCCAGATACATAAGCGTCACGACTGTCGGTGGGATCCCTCCAGCATTCCGCTCCTAATTGAATAAAGAGCGTAATTAAGACGAGACGAGAGGCGCTCAGCAGCCTGGGTAACGGTGACCACGGCCACTGTTCACCCCTACACCCCCCCCTCTCTCTCTCCCCCACCACCACCACCACCCCACACACACACACCACCACCCCACACACACACACCACCACCCCACACACACACACCACCACCCCACACACACACACCACCACCCCACACACACACACCACCACCCCACACACACACACCACCAATGACTGACCACAGACCGGAGGGTTCTGTGGACGTGTCTGAATAGACTAGACCTGCTCTGATCTCTGGATCAGGTAAACAAGATCATCAGAATGGTTGGGGGGTGTGTGTGTGTGGGTGATCATTTAGGAAGAGGGATGAGGGATCTTACGGGGTGTATGGATGTGTATGTGTGTAAGGGAGAGAGAGAGAGATCAAGAGAGAGCGGTACAAAGACAGATGGAAATACAAAGACCGTGTGTGTGTGAGTGTGTGAAAGTGTGGGGGGTCAAATGGGGGGTCAGAGAGGTGAAGCCATGGCTTGTCCTGTAGGTCCAAGGAAGGTGCAGGTGACAAAGTCAGCCATCTGGTCAGCCCCTGTAACAGGATAGTGTCTGCCCACCTGCAAGGCACCACACACACACACACACACACAAGGTTGGCTACTTCTGCTAACTTGACCCTTTAGACCTGAGAATGTGTTCATGTTGTCATCTACTTGACCTTTCCCCCACCCCCCCCCCCCCCCCCCCCTCTCTCTCTCTCTCTCTCTCTCTCTCTCTCTCTCTCTCTCTCTCTCTCTCTCTCTCACGCTGGGTGGCCATTTGAAAGAGATTGTAATGTAGATCCACCAGGAACGGTTATTGTGCCGATTGAAAACCTGATAACAAGCGTAGGGCAATGCATAGCCAAAACCCTTTTGGTTGCTCTGCTGCAGCTTGTGTACTAGAGGTTGAAAGTATTGACTGGTAAAGTAGCTATCGATGCAATAGTGATGCAGGGCCACTCATCATGGGACGAAACGATCTCAGGGTTTGAAATGCTGGCATTTTAATGGCGGTTTTTACACTCTCATTTCTCACATGACTTGTCTTTATCTCCTCTCTCACTGTTGCTGGCGTTTTAATAGCTTGTTGTCGGGAAATTTAGATAAGCAGCCTAGATTAACAGGTCTGTGGTGTACATGTAGCAGCTAGGGAGGCACATTTGGGTTTGTTTTGCTTGTTTGGTAAATTTGTAAATCAGTAAATTATTTGTTAACTTGTTAGACAAGATGTTCGGTAATTGTTTTCTGTAAAATGTTGATAAATTGTTCTTAACATCAGATCAGGAAGAATCCTATTTTCAGTTGAATAATATACAGGCCACCATGCATTCTATTACAGCATTCTAACAATGTTCACGTTCACAAAATGGCAGGCATGTGTAAAACTGTGTAAGGAATACTAGAAATTAAGATGTTCTCTCTGTGAAGGATTATGAGTTAAAACACATGCAAAAACATATGCTGAAAACATATTTGGACGGTGGCCTCGGGTGGCCTCGGGTGGCCTCGGGTGGCCTCGGGTGGCCTCGGGTGGCCTCGGGTGGCCTCGGGTGGCCTCGGGTGGCCTCGGGTGGATGTGAGGCCTCTCTCCGACCCCTCTCTTAATTGGACGGAGCTGGTGGGCAAGTGAATCGGAAAATAAGTCCCGTTACCGGCTGGGGACAGACACACACACACACGCAGAATTATTCCCACACAGACAAAAACAAACAAATGCATGAACTATTAAACACACACAGCATGGAGGTGACCGCCACCTGAACTGCTGTGGCATGGGGATGAAAATAAATTGTACGAAAACAGTTTGGGACCTGCATACACATCCAGCTCAGTGTGTGTGTGTGTGTGTGTGTGTGTGTTGAGCATCATGGACTGAAATGAAAGTAATTATTGAAAGGTAGAGTCACTGAATAGGAGGGGAACTCATTCCATCCTGGAACAAAATGTCTTCATGTAAATTGTTCAACTGTGTTTCATAAATTAGCGTCTGTAAAATAAACATCTGTCATACGAATACGTGTGAGCTGTACATGCAGAATCCTCTGACCAGTGGAGTCACTGTAAACATCGTGTTCGGAGGGGAAAAGATCTGTGCACCTCTCTCTCTCTCTCTCTCTCTCTCTCTCTCTCTCAGATTTTGAGTGAATGCAGAAAACCTCTCAGCAGAATTGATTGGCACTAAATAGCTGGTACTTGAAATTGGCCTAAATTACTGACTTGGGTAATGTGCTCAAAACAACTTACTACACATCCCTTCGTCCCCTTCATACCCTCCCCTTCTCTTCCTGACACACACAAACACACCCACACACACACACACACTACAAAACACTCTGCATGAATGCAATTCTCCCATCACTGGGCAGCTTCCAGCCAGCCAATCACTCAGGTTCTTAGTCCATGACATAATTGAGACAGGTTTGTAACTTGGCGATATATCTGGGGGGGGGGGCAAGCCTTAGCTTTTTTTGCACACTCTCTTTGTGTGTCTCTCTCTCTGTTTCTCTCTGTCTCTTGCTTTCTTTCTTTCTCTCTCTCTCTCACTCTCTTTTTCTCTGTCCCTCTCCCCGTCTCCTTACCTCACGTTTCTCCTCAATCTCTCACCTCCCCTTCTCCCCACTCTCTCGTCTCCCCTGCCTCTCCTCCCCCTTTCTCTCCTCCCCCTCTCCTCTCCTCCCCAGGCCACAGCTGGGTGTTCCAGAAAAGATGGAGCGACAGACACCGTAAGAGATGAGCACATTTTTCAGTCCTGAAGCCCGGTGTTGTTGTTGCTCGCCCTCCAAAGGTCAGAGCTTTATCCTGCCTGTCCTGCTGGGGTTCTCCAGGACCGTTAATGGAACCTGGCCCTTGTTCTCTGTGGTGCCGGAGTGCTCTGCTTCCAGAGGTGAACGCCAGCTAAACAAGAAGGGCACACACGCACACCCGGGCAAACTCACACAGACACACACACACGCTCGCACACCTAGAGTGAAAAGGTGCGCACACTCATTCCGGCACACACACACACACACAGAGTCACACACACCCACGCTCTCCAAACCCCCTACCGAGTTCCCTTCTGGTAATCAGACAGGATTTACACGTGTACGTGTAATTGATCTCTCCATTGCCTCGTACTCCTCCTCCCCTCCTCCCCTGTCTCCCCATGGATGAGGAAACAACAAGATGTCGAGCCAGCTCCCTTTCGAGCGCTGTGCAGAACCCCACAAACTCCACCCCTGTGCCACCCCGTAGAGCGGGTCCCATTAGGGAAATGCTAAATGTTCCTGTTGAAAGTTGCTAGCATTATTGCTAGCTCACGCTAACATTGACGCTAATGAGCTGTTGAACCAAGACCACTTCCACTAAGTCCTTCCACGCTGGCCTGCTTCTCCTGGCTCCAAACACAAACCGCTAACAAGCCACAGCGTGGAGGTAACGAGCATAAGCCATGCATAATATACACAAGCACGTTCGCGGCCCAACCATATCGGCAATTATTGGCATGCAGTATCGTGTGTGTACATAGTAGTACCTTTGGAGAGGTAAACATACTATTTAAATGGAAATAAACATGCGCACACAGACACACAACACAGAATGTGTTCATAACTATTTTTGCAGTGAGGAAAATATCCAGAGACACACATACACTGTCGTTCCGGTTGGGTCAGACTTTGTTTATCTGTTATGTTCATAATGGATATCATCATGCCAGCCCAGTCAGTAACCCAGCTCTATGAGTGTCTGTGTATGTGGGGGGTGGACTTGTGCGTGTGTACCTGTGTGGGAGTGTTCACACTGTGTTTGTGCGGGAAAGAATGTACGTTAATGTGCTTATGCGGAATGCTAATTTCTTTACGTGTGTTTTGGTGTATGTGTGTGAAACGACAGTGTGGGCGTTTATACAGACTGCTTAATCCTCAGTGTGTAGGCAACTCCACATGTTGGTTGTGACTGATGTTTCTATGCTGCAGGACACCACACCAGCAAACAGAAGTAACTGTGGCAACGTATAGGACCTGTGCACAAGCTAATAATGACATAAACACAGGCATGTGCAAATTCCTCTACACACCCAAACACACAAGCTTACTGATGAAGGACACCTACACAAACTCCCACTGTGGGGCAAACCCACACACGCACAGACACGTACACACACACACATACACACACACGTACACAAACCGACAGGGTCACAACCACAAAACACTTAGAGCAGTACACATCTCAAGATAAGCTTCGGTTGTCATTGTAGAATTCACAAAACTCCTACCAAGAACATTCCATCCTAACAACAATCCACTATTTCAGAGACGGCAAATGTAGCGGTGATTCAAGGTAGCTTTCAAAACAAGATTATTGTTTTCTATGTTTTTCTATGTGGTATGTTTGGTTGAATACCTTGTTTACCTTGAGTAAGAATACACATTGTGCTTGTTCCAATATGTAACAAGTCAGGTCAATAAAACATAGTTTTAGCTGTCTGGCTCCATGGCTTTGCGTCACAGTAGAGTTTTGAAGAATACTCATTAACATTTGGACAATAAATAATTAACATTTGAACTAATTCACTGGAAGAAAAGATAACTCACAATATACATTTGATGTTTGAAATGTGTCCTATTTAGAGTGCTATAGACCTGTAGAAGTAGTCTTCAAGCTAGGTGTGTGTGTGTGTGTGCGCGCCTTGTTGAATAAAACATTACAATAACTTATCTGAAGCATTAGCTGAAAACGTATTCACAACAGCACTATGCCTGCTACTTAGAGAGAGAGACAGAAACTGGGAAAGAGAGAGAGAGAGAGAAAGAGACAGCGAGAGAGAGAGAGAGCGTGGGAGAGAATATACACAAAAAGAGAAACGTGAGAAAAAGAGAAATGAGATAGGCTACCTAAAGAGAGAGACGGAGACAGAGAAATGAGACTAACACATTCAGTAATGAAGGACCTTTATAAGTTCCAGTTGTATCAAAAGTTCCACAGAACAGTGCCGTGCTGCCATGCTAATTTCTGTAATAGGTCATATTAACTTGTAGCCTATTATATTCTTTCACAAAGTGCATTCTGTGAGAGTGAGAAATGTTACATGTCTCTCTGTGTGATAGATAAGCCTTGGTTGGTTTAAAAACGTTATTCAACAATTTAGATAATAACCACATTTCTTTGACAGGGATTTCTTTGAGTAATACATTACTGTTTTCCGAGAACTCAATCCACAAAATCCTTCACATTTCAGTGGTATTTCCGAATGAGATGAAACATTCAAGAAACAGATTCAAGTGGCAGTTGGCTTGAAACCTTGATCATGATATTTTGATGTATTCAATCACAGGAGTCTGCAAGGCTGTTTTGCATTTGAAGGGATCATTCTTGTGATTCTCAGAGTCGTTTCAAGTCATTGGAGCTTTGTCCTTGAATTGACCCCCCCCCCCTAATCCCCCCCCCCCAGAGAGTGGACACTCTCACTTTGATGGACGTGACTCACACCTGTCCAGTCTTGTCATTGGTCACCAGCGGCCGCCATGACTCAGACCTGTCCCTGGCAGCTGATAGGTTGGACGATGTTGACGGCCATGAGTGAGGACTGGGAGGCCTGAGTGAGTCAGGGAACAACAACCCCCGCCGCCACCCCCCCCCCCCACATCACCCCCCCCCCCCCCTTCACCCTCCCAACACGTTTGGGGGGGTGGGGGGTTTAAAGCTCAGGGGGGGGTTGCCGTTGAGGATGTCTAAGTGGGCCTGGGAATGTGGTAAGGTTTTTAGTACATGTGTGTGCAACTCAAATAACATAACACAGGTATCCACATCTGTTGTTCTTAACTGTCCATTCTCATGAGTCTGGGATCTTATAAAAACCATTTCACAGATTAGTTGGAAGTATTACTGGAGTATTCCCAACAGAGAGATCAATATTTGATGAGGTACTTTCCGGAAGCGCTACAGACTTGCCGGGCTAATATCTCTCCGTTTACAAGCTATCTCCTCAAATTGACACTGGGTCAATCTTTGAATTTTAGATGATCATCAATTCATGAGGACTCCTCACTTCCTTGAAAAGCAATACGCAGATTCTCCATGTAATTACTTGCCCTGTATGATTTAGTGCCACATTTTTGGCAACAATTTTTTTTATAATGGACGTTGCAAACCATATACTGTAAAGCTCATTTTAAGCATTGAGTTTTTGGAACAACTTTTTCAAGACAAAAACAGCAACAAGTTTTAAAGTAAACCCAGATAACATCAAAATTGTAAAGTCATTGAATCTCTTTTGTAATAATACAACAATACTATTAATTGAATACATGAATTGATTGTTATTATTTACAGAGAAGAAATTGCTGGTCAGTGTTGGAGTCTGGCTTGCAGCCGACAGGCAGACATGGGTTTGTGGTGGCTTTAACACTCACTCACACCCTGCTGTAGCAATCACACAGAGACACGCTGGAGGAAGCTGCTTGGACTCTTGTCAAGTCACCAGCAGAGAGAAAGAGAAAGGAGGAAGGAGAGAAAAATATGAGTGAGTGTGAGGAATGGCCACAGAGAAGGCGAGAGAGAGTGATGACTGGGGGGAAGGAAGGGAGAGATCAGAGTAAGGTCTTTGTCGTGCGAGAGAGAGAGAGAAAGAGAGAGAGAGAGAGAGAGAGAGAGAGAGAGAGAAAGAGAAAGAGAGAGAGAGAGAGAGAGAGAGAAAGGGGATGAGGGGAAGCAGGCAGAAGGGATGGAGAGAGGTGGTAATAGAGAATGTTGGGATGAGACGCATGGGTGTGTTTCTAAACCAGCTGGCATCTTCCAGAACTCTTTCTCTCCTTCCCTCCCTATCTCTTTCTCACTCGTTCTCTCTCTCTCTCACTCTCTGTCTATCTCTCTCTGTCTTTCTCTCTTTCCTCCCCTCCCTCTTTCCTGTTATAGCTGTGTCTTTCTGGCCGTGAAATCAGTTCTTCTCTGGCCAAGTTCACACAGTGGAATGATTGCATAGTTTTCCCCTCTGCCTACCTCCCTCCTCCCCACTCTCCCTCCCTCTCTCCATTCTCCATTCCTCTCTCCCTCCCCTTCCTTTCAGTCCGATGATGAGGATAGTTTTGAAAAAAATCTGCTTTTATTTAGCCTTCCTTGGGTTGATATTGAACTTTTTGAAATATCTGTGGAAGGTCTGATTTCGTCAGAGAGTTTGTGTGTTCCTTAATGCCACACGTGTTGAGCATTACGACCCCGTCATCCTGCAACCTCTTACTGGGGAGGGCTCTCATCCCTCATTCCTAGAGTAGAAGCTGTAAAAAAAGAAAAACAAAAGCTGTGGAAGATATACTCACTCATCAAGTTCTACAGTACAATGTCTCTGCCCTGCATGGCTGTTCCCTGTAAGGGTCAGACGTTTATACTGTCTTTTTCTGCACACTGTTCTATATAATTCCTCTTACACTTTCCATAACAAGAGCCAATTAATCCCTTTCTGCTGTTGCCCCGCTTGACTATAGAGTGAAAAGGAAGACCAATTAAAACCACAATGACTGTTATCCAGTGATGGCTATAGAAGAAGAGGTGTGTGTGTGTGTTTGTGCAAGTGTGTGCGGGTTTGTATGTGTGTTTGGGTGCATGTGTGTGTGTTTGAAGGAAAGCAAGCAGCATGGGCCTCCTTGCTTGTGTGTGGGTTAAGGGTGGGGGGTTGTAATGGTGTGTGTGTGTGTGTGTGTCGCTGTACATGTTGGCGTGTGTGCAAGCGTGTGTGCCAGCCTCATCAGGGGAAAGAGCAAGGAGAGCGAAGAGGACTTCAGACTCTGGGTGGTTGAGATGAAATATTCATCTGACTGAGCCTTTAAAGATTTCTGAGTTAAGTATCAATTTACAGCCTTTAAGATCTGCACGGTCTCTGGGCTTCTACCTCGAGTCATCCCCTCACAAACGAGAGGGAGCGAGAAAGGAGGATTGACACGGAGAGAGCGAGAGAGGACGGCGGGGGAGAGAAGGAGTATCGGGATGGAGAGAGTAATGAGAGAGGTAGTCAAAGATGGAGGGAGATGGTGTGAGATAGAGAGAGAGAGAGAGAGAGGAGATGTAGGGTAGATGGTGGAGTAGCACTACTAATGCGAGAGGGATCTAAAGAGGGAACAGACTGATTCAGATAGACCGTTTTGTTTTGATGCCAAACACAGGGGGCCCAGTTTCCCAGACAGGGATTAAAATGAATGAAGAGCTCCTTGAAGAAGTTTAGGACTAGGACTAGGCTCAATCCATATCTGGGAACCTGGGCCTAAAAGTTTGATCTATATGTATTTATCTATGCATGTATATATAAGTACTGTGCAGTCCCCTCCCCACCCAACTTAAGCACTTTACAGCAATTTGATTGGCCAAACCGCTCACAAAGTTAGCGAGACACGTCCAAAACGGGATCATTAACTTTCATAACATGTCCCTTAAGTAAACCCCCCACGTCCCACATCCTTCTGTGACATTACGCTCCCCTTAATGAGGAAAGTGTCACCGGGGCCAGAACTGATGATGACATGAGAAACCTCTCTTTAAGCAGAGAGAGAGAGAGAAAGAGAGAGGGAGAGAGAGAATGAGAGAAAGAGAGAGGGAGGGAGAGAATGAGAGAGGGAGAGAGAGAGAGAAGGCGGGAGAGAGACATGGAGGACGAGAGGAGAGTAAATCAAACGCATAATGGCGCGCCCGCTTCTGCGACTTCTGACGACGGCGTCGGAGATGAAACGAGTCACGTCGCCCGTGACAAGAGTGGGTTTGAGAGGGGGGAAGATGACTTAAAAGGCCTGGATTCTGAAGAGGCGGGTGTGCGTAAAAGATGAGAAATCTCTTTTCTTTTCTCTCTCTCTCTCGCCTCTCTGATGTCAAAAAAGCACTCCCCCCCCCCCCTCAGTTTTTTTTATCCCCCAATCAAGAACCAAAAAGTTCTTAAATGTCATCATCCCCCAGTCTCTTCTTCTTAGTTGTGTTCTTCTCTCTCTGGTACAATCGCTCCGGTGTGGAAGAGCGTAGCTATCATTACAGGTTATCTCCTTCTGAATACCCCACCAGCCCCCCTTCACACCCTTCACCCAGCATCTCGATCCCTGTAACCTCGCTAAGTAGAGACAGAGAACAGGAACAAGCACTTCTCCTTGTCACGCGTGAAACAGGGGAAACTGTGTCATGGTGTCTTCTGAACAGACAGTATTACTCCCCCCCCCCACACCGCGCCCCGCCCGCCCCCTCACACACGGGCGACTTCTAACCTTCTCAAAGACGGCAGCAGGCAGTAGGTGTGTATCTGAGTGTTGTGGAGGTGGTTTGGTAGGAGGTTGTCTTGGCCAGATGGTTACTTCTGCCTGTGCATTGCTTGAATGCTTTCTCTATCTGATGCTACTGTGGAGCTCAGTGGTAGAGCATTTGTCTTTAGATAAAGAGGTTGCATATTCAATTCCCACCTTGTATGTTGCTTTGGATGAAAGCATCTGCTTCCGCTAAATGAACACACAACACTGATTACATGATATGGTGGACTAAATGCTTTGTTTGGGAGTATTTTACCAATGAACTAATGACAAGTCTAGCTAAGGTTAGGTCTGTGGTTTATATTTTCTGCGTGTGTGTGTGTGTGTCAGATGGTGTTGTTACTCTGATCCACACGCAAGCAGAAGGTAACGTTGTATCACTATGGGCATCATTCAAACACACACACACGTACAAAGAAGCACTTAAGCACGCATGCCTGCATACACACACACGCACACACAACACACACACGCACACAGTATCATTCATACCTAAATAAACTATTCCTTTTGGCCCAAGGCCCTTTCTCGGCACGACACCCTGGATCTCTGTCAAAAGAATTACCACACCTTTAAATCCCCTCCATCTTCCTTCCATCGCATGACTGGAGCCGCCCCCCCCCCCTCCCCCACCCCCCCACCACACACACACTCCCATGTTTGGCCAAACACACGCTCTATCTCTTTTTAACACACACAAACGATTACACAAGCACACAAGTGCATGATAATATATGACATCCATTGATACGAAGAGGCATATGCGCACACACGCACGTACGCACAAACACACACACACCCTCGCACCCCACGCTCGAACCCCGTTAAGGCGCGGTCCATTTAACCCACCTTGAGAGCCCTGTCTCTTCTTGACGTGGCCCTTATCTGTCAACAGCTACTAGGTAAACACACAGGGGGGGGTTGGGGGGTATTCTGGTGTTTTCCGGAACACTCATTGCCTCTGACAGCATCACTCTTTCCCAGAGTCGGGGGGTAGAGAGGAAGTGGCGTGCGATGAGGTGAAAATGATAAAGAGAAAACGATTCAAGACACAGGCTCGCAGATGAGGAGTGGGGGGTTGTGAAGAGTTTGGCTCTTAGGAATGACAGGCAGTTTTGAAGGCAATGGGAATTACTGGGGTTGAAACCGTTTTTCCTTTTTTCTTTTGATTGTGGTATCCCTCTTTTTCTTTCTCTCTTCATCTTTCTTTCCCTCTGTCTCTCTCTCAAAATAACACAAACAACACACACATACTCTCAGATCTTGGCAACAGGCCTGGCTTCAGGGCAGAGCATATGGCTGTTGGCCGTGGGGGGTGAGAGGACCGAGTTGGGCTGGGGGGGTGAGAGGTGGGGAGAGAGAAAGGGAAAAAGCTCAAAGACATGGTGGGCTTCTGTCACCCACATGCCAGCCTGGGCTAAGGGCACCGCTAGACCATACACACACACACACACACACACACTGCCAAACCACCCTATATTATAGCCCACACCTTGTATCCAATTCTCTAGTACTGGAGAGTTAAACCCCTCTTTCTCTTCTCTGTCATGTATAATGAATCCTTCAGTATGTGTGTGTGTGTGTGTGTGTATGTGTGTGTGTGTGGCCAGTAGGATCACTGAGCCAGGCAGTGGAAAAATAACCATGTTAGTGAGAGAGAGCAGAAAGGCTACATCTGTCACTCTCTATTCTCTCTGTCTCACTGACATGGCCCAAGAGCTTGCTGCTACAACCCAGCTAAATCAGCCAGACACACACACTCCTTCTAACACAGAAACACGCACACACACGCTCCAGTGACTAGCACTTACTCATGGAATGCTGGATACTAAGGAATTCCAGACTGTTGATTCTTCCACCCGTAAACAAACTTATCGAAAAAGGCCTCTTGAACGCTGGCCATATTGGACCCAAATTCACCTCTGCAGGATATTGCTTGAGACGACACTTCTTCCTGGCCCAGTCTGACCCAGACAATCACACTCAGGCTGTTACGCACCTAATGAATTTCAAACACAATCCGATCGAAAGGTAAGATGGAGTTCCATTCGCTTATTGAACCGGAGGTCACTCGGGGAGGGCCAATCAGATCGCACATCGATGCCATGCTTCCTATTGCCACAGCCCCCATAGTACACTATCAGCTTCCTGTGTCAGAGATGGAGATACGGACGAGAAAACAATAGGATGAGTACAGGCGTTTGAATATGCATGAGCGGATAAGGGCATTCAATAGGGAGACCAGAGGCTTTATCGTGGTTAGCAGGATCTAAGCCTGGCTAATTCATGCTAAACCCAGGTTCATCAGTTGCTTCGTCAAAAACATCACAAAGAAGAAGTAGCTTTGGCTCAACAATGAATATGCAACCTTGGAAGGTCCTCTCGTGTGTGTGTGTGTGTGTGTGTGTGTGTGTGAGGGTTTGTTGTGCTCTTGCTACTTCTCATCCAATATGTTTTGACCTTTAAGACGACAACTCGTCAATTTCCGCCGAGGCGCCATCCGCCGAGACCCAGCTAAAGGTATTAGTATCTGACTTCCTGACCTCCCGCACTGGCTTCTGGGTAGGAGGAAGTGACCTCGGTGTCATGTTTTTGTTTTATTTTCTCCTTCAGATAAAAACTTTAAGTGAGTGTGTTGTCTCTCCTGAAGGGAACGTTTCTGTGAGTGACACAGATCGACACGTGAAATCACAGTGCTGTACAAAAAGAAATGGATCCACATCGCTCAAGGTTTGTTTACGTTTGCGATGCATGAAAGATCGATACCCACCAGGGCTCCTCGCTGGCCTGCACCATCAGTAAGGCAAAAGTTATCAATCCACACCTGTGATTGATGTGTACTTCTAAAGGTCGTAGTTCACACGCATTCTGTGAAGTGCACTTGGGAGGATTCAAAGCAACAAGGCTAGCTTTCCGCACATCATTTATTAAAATGGCTGGGATGGATTTATGATGGATTCACTCAGAAGTGGATGGCAGTCATAATTTCTACGATGATTTGTGAGGGAGTGGGGTGGTGGTGTGTGTTTGTGTGTAGGAGGGTGTTGATGTCTATGACCCAAAAATGAAAGAGGGGAGAAGAAAAGCAAATACAAGCCAAATAGACAATTTGTGTCTTTTTTTCACGCTTGGTTGCTCACTCTGCTTTTTCCCCTCCCTGTCCCAAAAGCAAAACCTCATTTGGGGAAAGGACACAATTGGTCTGCCTTTCAAGAACGACAGCATTAGGCGACTGAGGGAGGGAAAGAGAGGCGAGCGAGAAAGAGAGGAAGAGAGAGGGAGGAAGTGCAAGATGGAAAACACGAAGGGTAGAGGAGGGAATTATTTTTAGCATTACCATTTAGACAGGCAGTGACCAAAGCAATTTAATTTGACAAAATAACAAATAGGGATGTGTTACGTGTAGAATGCAGAGGCAGGAGAGTGTTCCAGCTAACTGGTAAATTATGAATAATATGGCAAGGCTGTCATTACAATAGAGTATGACAGAGAATTACAATGAGGGTGTCAACACGTAAGTAGCCGTGACAAACCTCACTGGTGACATGACTCATCTCTCTAATGCAAAAATGGCTCCTGGACGCCACCCTTATGAGGCTGCGTGACCTTCCCTGAAGACGAGTCAAAAAGGTGCAACTGGAGATTAACGCTAGCTGTGGTAAGCATTCCCAAGAGTATGTTTAGCATTAGCTTCATTAGCAACGCCAGCATCATTTGTGGCTTGACTTGTGTATTCATTGTATGTTTTGTCCTCCCATGTGCCTACTTCAGCTATTGCCATCTTCATCTTCATTACCAACACCGCTGTGATTCTCAACTCAAATGAAGCCCTCCCCTCCAACATCCTGCTAGAATGATCCATTCACAATGAAATCCCTCAAGCCTATCTGATTAAACAGCCAATCACAGTGCAGTCCCCCAAGACTGTTCTACTTAGCAAATAAATTACCTCTATGCCTTCTCCACTAAATAACCACTCAGAGATCTCCCCTACCAAACACACTGGAGATGCCACACAGGAGTTAGTGAGCAATGAATAGGGGCGGGGGTCTGGTTCTATGAGAGGAAATGACATCACACATGGGCAGGAACAGACTGATGACAATCAGGGTGAGCTCGCCGTCTGGTTTAACATGTGCGCCGATCGTTCCCTGGCACCCGTTCTCCTGCTACCGCACCTGACAGCCAATTAGCTAACACTCCGTCATCTGAGAGGAGAGAGGGGTTAACCGAGAGAGATGTGAGGGAGGGGGTGGAGAGAGGGGGGGGGGGGCGGTGGAGAAAGAGAGAGATGTGGAAACTACGAAAGAAAGAAAAAAAGTTACAAGGAAAGGAGGAAATGTAATGTCAGCATGAGAGATGCTTTTTCTTTCAAATGTGTAGCCTCTTCCTCTTTGGATCATTCTGGAATTTCTGTCTTACATTCTGTGTTCTGATTACAGAACTCCACGTCCACCCCAGCAGGCAGCTGCACCGTGTGTGTTAACATATGTTCAAATACGGAGCCTTGGTGATAGAGCCATTATATGTTTGATCAAATAATTGTTCCATTAGTTACTTGAGAATTCCTGTTTTTTTTTACCCACACATATGCAAACACACACACACACAACCCAGGTCTGAACAGATTCCATTGTTTCCAACAAGCAAACCAGTGTTCTAGAGCATACACACATGAACACACAAAATCATACACATGCATTTGACAACTAGCATGCACACTAAGAAATACATCCATACAGCTGTACGCACACACACACACACACACACACACACACGCACACACACACACACACACACACACACGCACACACACACACACACACACACGAGAGCAGGTGTCCACCCACACACTAGCAAAACACAGGTACAGTGGCAGGTGTTTCTCTCATGTCTTCCAGACCACAGAAACAGACTGCATCATTTCAGTTCTAAGTGTGATTATGCGTGTGTGTGTGTGTGTGTGCATCTATGTGCATGTGTGTGTGTGTGTGTGTGCTTTCGGTCTCCAACAAATCAGATGGAGTCTTTTTCTCCTACACGCTCTGAGTTGTTGTGAGTGTGACTGTGTGTAGGAGAAGGAAGAACATGCTGCGTCTGGGTTTGGGGTGTGAGTGTGTGTGTGTGTGTGTGTGTGTGTGTGTGTGTGTGTGTGTGTGTGTGTGTGTGTGTGTGTGTGTGTGTGTGTGTGTGTGGGAGGAGCAGTAGTCTTGGTTGGAACAGAGCGGGTAACCTATCAACTTCCACGCAGCTTATCTTCAGTCTCAGTACACCAGCTTTAATACATTCCACTTTTGAGGTTAACACACTCTCCACTCACCACGAGGCTATCCAAATCTCTCCAGTCGGCTATAATTCACACACACACACACACGTACACACACACTAACAAACTAACTAAATAGCCCTAACTACCTGACCTATGTCTTATTAGATAACGCATAATGTGTCATCGATTTTACTTCAACCAGGGGTACAACAACTGGTCAAAGGTTCCGAGACTGAATGTGTTCATCTGTCTCTAGACAGTGGTGCACTCGCACACCTCTTGGTTGCTGAAAAGAGATCTCCCAAGAGATCTTCTGAGGGTTGCATCAAAACATCTGAGAATGCAAATATGGTATGAGTAAGTGTGAAGGTCATTGACCCCCGAGAACATGTTTTTGTGACCTCGTTCACTTACTTTGACGTCCTTTTCTATTGCAGTTGTCCACTGTCAGCAACAGCCCCCGCCAGGAGAAAGGTTTTTCATCTGAGAGAGAGAGAGAGAGACTGGGAAAAAATAGAGAGAAAGATGAAGAGAAAAATGGAGAGAGACAAAGTGAAACAGTCAGAAAGACAGACAGAGGCAGGGACAGAGAAAGAGGAAAAGTAGGAGAGAAAACAGAAAGAGAGAGAGAGAGAGAGAGAGAGGGACACAGAGGCAATTCAAATGGTGAGTGGAGGGGTATTTCTGTGCATATTTAATATGTTGAGGACCTGCAAACAGAAAAACCACACCAGTATATTTTAGCAGTATATTTCAGTGAAAAAAACAGACATGAATAATTGAACTGTGTCAGAGTTAAAGGAAAAACCTGTATTTTTTTTAGATCAACCTTTTGGTATCACTTCAAAGGATGCTCAATATCCCTCTCCCTCTTTCTGCTGTCTCTAAAGCCCTGGCTCGAAAAGAGAGAGGGAGTGAGAGAAAAGCATGAGAGAGGGCGAGAGAGAGCTCACATATTGTCCATTCTGTATTTGCATGGAATTGTTTACTACCCCCCACCCCCTGTCCACACACACACGCACATTTCTCGTCCCATCACTCCCCATTTCGATGAACGGGAGAGGGGTGTGGGGGGCTGGAGGATAGGGGCACCAGGAGTACAATTGATTCGAGCGACGAGCTAAGCAGTGTGTGTGTGTGTGTGCATGTGTGTGTGTGTGTGTGTGAGCCCCTCCAAATCTCTGTGTCAAATCTTGTGAGCCTCAGTATAGATCGTTTACTGTAATATTCAGCCATTGGATGGACTGGATGGAGAGAGGGAGAGAGAGGGAGGGAGAGAGAGAGAGAGAGAGGAGACGAGAGAACAACAAAAAGAGGTAGATGGAAGAAGATAGGCTGTGGGGAGAAAGGGAGGGGGTGAAAAGAAAAACAATACACGTGTTACGGTAATATTCACACACAATCATGTCTGCCAAAGAATGGGAGGAGAAAGACTTGATAACAAGTGTCAGGTGGAGAGGAAGAGACAGAGGAAGAGAGGGAGAAGAAGAAATAGCTGTGGAGAAGTGAACAAAGGAGACGTGAGGGAGGGAGAGTTGGTGGAGCGACGGATAGAGTAGAGAAAGTGGAGAGAAAGAGAGAGACAGACAGAGCGAGAGAGCCAGAGGTGGAGAGAGGTGGATGGAGGGATGGTAATAGTGTTTGGAGGGGAGGTAAGAGAGAGATACAAAGAGAGAGAGAGAGAGAGAGAGAGAGAGAGAGAGAGAGAGAGAGATGGTAATAGTGTTTGGAGGGGTATATTTGCCAATGGGGAGAGACATTTCTATTCTGACCCTCTCGACTGGTCGGCTACGCCTTGTCAACAGCACTTACCTCTGAGTGAGGTTGAGACGGCCGCCCGCTTGCCACACACACACACACACACACACACACACACACACACACACACATACACACGCTCACAATACAAGCAATGTCCACCCTCCCTGCTACACACACATATACACACACATATACACATTTTTGGAAGGTAAAACATCAGGAAAGATCAGCTGGTATATAGTATAATGATGAGACTATCCCTCATCCCAGCCAAGATGAGAAAGTGTGTGTGTGTGTGTGTGTGTGTGATGGTGTTGAGAGGGATGTACCTGGTATGTCAGCAAAACCATTGTTTTATGACCACACTGGTTACTGCTTTCTTGTGTATAATCATTTTTCAGAATGTGTGTGTGCACGTGCATACAATTGTGTGTGTGTCTTGTGTGTGCTGTGGCCTCACCTGTCCTCGAGGATAAATCGAGCCTGAGATGTGTGTGTGTGTGTGTGTGCATCCATGCGAGATGTATTAGACCTGTCTACAGGACACATCGACTATTTGTTTAAAACCTGCCTGCAAGGCTTATGCATTCTGAATGTGTACCACACTAAATGCATCAAAGCCACTGTTTGTTTAAACTCAGTGCACACATACAAGTCCTCTCTCTCACACACACACACACACACACACACACACAGAAGCACACGCACTTCCCTTTCCCCATTTCCCCCTATTCCCCCCCCCCCCCCTCTCTCTCTCTCTCTCTCTCTCTCTCTCTCTCTCTCTCTCTCACATACTGACACACAACCAGACCTCTTTCTCTCATCATTATGTCTGTGTGGCTCATTGTCGAACTGTCATTTCGAAAACAATGCCAACGTCATGCATGTTCGAACTGTCCTCTACCAGAGAGGGAGAGCGCTCCAGGTCATAGCCTGGTCCGAGTCTCATGTTAGGCCTGCGACAGCTCCAGTAGTTCTGATTTAGCTGAGTTAACTGTAGAACACTGCCTTAAAAACAGAGCACTTTGTTCCACTCTGATTTCATCTCTTTGATCACACAGGCGGTATGTACAACTATGTGCTAACCAACACACACACACAACGTTTTGTAGATTGTTTTATCACCTTCCTTTTAACACTTTCCTTTTCATGTCCCTGTGTGTGTGTGTGTGTGTGTCATTCTCTCTCCCTCATCATGTGCGGCCAGCATCACAGCGGATGTGCTTTACAGGTGTTCATCTTCAAACGGCCGGCTCACGCCGCCAAGCCCCTTTCATCCCTACACTCACCATACAAAGATCAGGATCAGAGCGAGAGGGTGGGTGGAGCGTGTGTGCTAGTTACTGTGTTGTTGGGTTGTGTGTGGGGGGGGTGAGGGGGGGGCACGAGGTGTTAGGAAGGGGTGTGTGTGGGAGCCAGTGAGCACAGAAGATTCACGCGAGAGATAGGTCGGGTAGCAACAAATGACACTCATTTCTGTCTCTTTCTCTGTTTGTCTGTGTCTCAAACACTCTCTCTCACACACAAACACACACACACACAGCTGTGTGTAACAGATGGTTAGGGTGGAGTGCTGGTCCCCAGGGTCAGTGGGATCTGTACCTGCAGCATGTGGAGACACCTGGGGCAATGCCTCCCAGTCGCTGTGTGTGGGTGTGTGTGTGGGGTTGGACGTGTGTGGAAGTGTGTTTTTGCCAATTTCATCACATCAAGTGTGTCTGGCTAGGAGTGTGTTTGAGTGTGTGCTGCTTTTTTTGCTGCAATTTCAGCGCATCACATGTCTGTGTGTGTGTGTCTGTGTGTGTGTGTGCCAGACAGTTCAGTCATCCGGACTGTGCCTAGACCAGAGCTCGCCCCTTGCAGCCAACCAGCTGCCTGCCCTCTCCTCGCAGTGCCTGAGGAAAGCTTTCAGGATTCCCAGGAAGGCCCTCGGGAATATTCAGAAAGCCCAGACGGAAATGTGGCTAAAGCTGTGGGGAACATTCCGCTCCATCATGCGTGTGTCAGGCCCCGCAGGCACAACCAGAGGATCACAAAAGATATTCACTTTTGAGAAAGGAACAGCCGATAGAAAATGATTGAAATCAGCTCACTTTTAACGCTGCTGCCTAACCGCCGAACTTCAGCTCAGGGTCGGAAAAACATGCACTATAAATGATACCAAATTCTACAATAGATATTACAGTTATATCTGACCAAGTAATTTGATTGGACAAGAGACATTGTAACAGTGCTGATATTGACTATAACAAGACAGGGACTTTTAACTATACACATACTGAATCAGTCCGCTTTACTGTAACTGTTACAGTAATTACAGTTAATACTATTAACAACCGTTATCTATCTTGCAACAAAGGTCTAACCCAAAGACAAACATATTACCACAACAGACTCTTCTTTCACTGGTTGCACAAAACATGGAAATGTACAGAGAAATGCACATGATACAAAGGAACCAGCCTGTTGTAACGTGTGGATCTACATGAAGTAGCCAGTTGCTAGTGTGCAGAGGGAAATGTTTATATGTTGCTTGGCAACAGTCCAATTGTGGAACTATTTGTGTTGCCGCAGCCAATTAATGATTCAATAAAACATGTTTTTCTATTTACTGTTAACTAATAAACATTTGTCAAACTGTTAAAGCATTATCACTCGAGGTCGTACTGAACATCAGCACAGTAGCGATTGTCTTCAAGCACTAAGCCTGTGACATAGTACCTATGTCATTTCAGGTGATCAATCAATCACCTGAAATTCAGTAGGCTACAACACCACTCCCTCTCGTGTGATGGTGCTTAAATGGACACAGATTGTGTTGCTCTCTGCCTGAAAATCTCCAAAAGCCATCTCCAGATGTGATCACCGTCGCTTGTCTATTTTGTTGGCTAATCCACTCTTAGTTCTCTCCTGGGCTTCACTCACTGCAACACCCTCCCAGACAACTGCAAGAATAACACGAGGCGCTGGGTGAGAACAAAAGGAATTGGATATTATGAATGGATACAGCCTTCAGTGAGCACACGACGAGAGGAGGAGGATGTGGAGGAGAGAAACATGGCGGGCGCCCTTGAGATGTTGCTATCACACACGACAACAGCAACAGACAACAGCACGGCGCCAAGTGGAGCGTCCCCAGTGAAGGTCTGAGTGAGATGAGACACGCCGATGAAAGAGAGAAAGACAGACGTGAAGAAGGGAGCGAGGAGAGGAAGAGCGCCGCAGAGGGTTTGCATCATGGGTTTGCTGTTGCCGTTTGATACAAACGTGGTTTATTCATGCTGCCGGCTTGTTAGGCACCCTAACGCTATTGTTATTCTGCTGTAGGGATGGATGGATGGATGGATGGAGGGAGGGAGGGAGGACAGTGAGATGGAAGAGAGAAGACTAATAAGGGACAGAGGGATGGAAGTTTTGGATGGATGGATGTAAGTGCAGATAAAAAGAAATAATTAATAGGAATGAAAGACAAATAGACAAAGATAACTGACATGTTAAAAACCACCAAATGATTGACTGAGACGCACCCTAAGTACAAGACAGGAGCCAAACATTTCTACATTTTCATTTAGTCATTTAGGAGACGCTCTTATCCAGAGCGACTTACAGTGAGTACAAATAATTCCCCCGCAAGTAGGGTGAAGTGCCTTGCCCAAGGACACAACATCATTTGGCAAGCCGGGAATCGAACCGGCAACCTTCTGATTGGTAGCCCGATTCCCTAACCACTCAACCATCTGACCCTCACTATTACTCAGACATGACAGTGTGGAAATGGAACACCAGAAGGAAATTACAAATTACGTTTTATTTGAAACTATGAAATCCAAATTGAGAAATAAATTCACAAAAAAACTGGACAATTCGTGTCCCGGGAAAAAATAAAGAATGTCCGGGTCACTTTACCCTCTAGTTGCATTTGTTTTGTTCCGTTGCAAAGGGTATAGACTAAAAATATAGGTTGACACCCACCTTTTCTTAACACTTCTCATATCCCTGGGTTTACTTTGTGTGGGTCCCAATTCCAAACAGCAACATGGCAAGGAAGGCATTGCAGTCGCTGAAAATAGGCCTCTCTGTGTTTTTGCTCATTTGTCAACATTTCAACATCCAACCGTAATTCTAATTTGTTTATGGAAAATTATGTTCGTTCCGAAAAGAAAAACAACTGACAAATTGGCAGATTGACAAACATTTGATTAGATTAGGGTACATATTAATCTACAACATTCTCCTATACTGAATGATAGTTTGCTGTTCTTGGAAAGCTACCTTGTAGATTATCAGTCCAGATCTAAGACATCTAATGGTGGTAATGAAGCTGTTTAGTCCAGCCTATTGACAACTGACCCCCGGTCACTCATTATCTGATAGAGCAATACTCCTGTGTCTGTTGGATGACTTAGAATTAAGTGTGTGTGTGTGTGAGAGAGAGATAGAGTGTGTAGTCTTGGTCAATAGTCAGGCACCAGTGGTAATTTGACAGCAATTATTAAGCACTGCTCAGGAGCCTGTGTGTGTGTGTGTGTGAGAGAGAGAGAAGAGTACAGGTATCAGAGAAAGAGAGCGAGAAGTAGAGAGAAGTCAGAGATCAATATAATTTCCCATGATTACTGTGATTAAGTTTCCCTTTACTGCACAGAGAGAAAGAGAGAGATAGAGAGAGAGAGAAACAAGGAAGGAGAGAGAGGAAATGAGATGGAACTAGAGAGTGGCCAAGACAGTTGGTGAAAGCCCGTACCAGAACTGACTTTCGTGTGGGAGAGAGATGGCGAGCTAGTCAATGTGCTGATTCAGGGCTCTTTAAACAGGAGCTGAGAGCAAGGCTGTGATTAATTGAGCAGCTGATTGGTCAAAGTGGACAGTTATCGGCTTGTCTACAAGGCTTGTGATTGGCTCAAGTAGACAGTAGACATTTACATCTTGAAGCTACACTGCAGCAGTGTAGCTCAATGTTGGCTTTTTATGCGGTAGCATGTTAAATACTTTTCACCCTCTGCGAACCGCCGCCAAGGTCCTACTGAAACGGCAACATAAACAGGCCACAGACTTGGGTCCATCACAGAACCTTAGCAGTCCTTTTCAAAAGAGTGTTCAATTTCAATGTGTTCAGTAGCACATGAATACACCAAGGGATCATTCGATCGTGCTATATTTTCCCTTTTTTTCTTTGTTCTTCCTGTAAGGTAAATTACGTGTAGGCGTTTACTCGATGTAAATGAACTGTACTGACAAGGTCTTTTCACTCACGGTATTTCTCAAACGTTCTTTTAACTTGAACATTTGGTGAATGAGTGACCTGGCCTTGTCTGTGTGCAGCCGGGTAGAGATACTTGCTTGTCCACTGCTGTGTTTCCTCTAGGAAAGCTTTCAGTGGCAGGGAAGGAAGTACTGCACTGAGAATAATGTGTCACTTTGCTCTCTAGGTCATTTCAATTCCTCTGACACACACACACACACGCGCACACACACACACACACACACACACACACACACCACACACACATACAAGAAGGCCTGCACACACGTTCTCCCCTTGATGCTCACTTTGTTAACCCTAACTCATTTCTTGACTCGATAATGTATGCTAAGTCTAAAATGTGCTGTTGGGTGTGAGTGTGTGTGTGTGTGTGTGTTTTAAATCCCTCCCCAGCTTCTAGTCATGCCAGCCTGGTTTGGAAAATAGCCCTTCATGAATAATGTTCGAAATAGACTGTGACAAAACCTTGAGGTAACCAAACAAACAAACGTTGTACCCTGGAGAATGTGGAGGATCAAACACCACAAAAGCCCCAAGTGTGCAGTGTGCATGTGTGTGTGTGTGTGTATTTGAAGCGAATGATAGAGCAAATACGTTCATGCCCTCACGAGACCAGTGAAAATAAAACTGCCATGACACTTTCAAATGCATAATGCCAGTGAATGTGTGTGTGTGTGTAAACGTCCATGTTGGAATGGCACTTCTCCAGTTGAGAGAATCCAACAGGGCCTGAATAACAGATCATTGGTTCTCTTTCAAATGCTTAAGTCTACTGTGTTCCTTTGTTGTTGTTTCTTTCTGTGTGTAGCCTGGATCTCACAGGACACACGCACAAACCAAGCAACACGAAGGGAATCAATATTTCATCAAAACAACTGATCCTCTGTGTTAATGTGCTCCGTCTTGGTGATGTGGGATGGCGGTCTGCTTGGTTGGTCGAACCGCTTCTAGTTTGTGTGCAGGTGTGTTGTTTAGTCTACTGTTTCAAGATCACCAGGGTATTTGGAAGTGTATTGCTTGTCGCTTGCTTTCAGTGCAGTTTTCATACCAGGATGATTCAAACACTTGCTATGTGAATTTGAGCAAGTGTTGGTTCCTCTAAAGCTCTCTGTTTTCTGAGAGTGGCCCCTTTGGCCTTTCCCATGTTTAAATATGAAGGCAAGGGGGAGGAAGAAAGAAAGACAGAACGAACGTTGGTGCTATCTTCACGATGCAGACCAGCCAAGGTCCGGGAGGGATGCGTGTTTCATCTAACCCCTCCTGTTGATTGAGAGAGGGTGGTTCTCTGCTTGTGGAGGCCTGCATGTGATTATGAACTCTCTAAATCATTGTCTTATCTCTCTCCCTCTTGCTCTCTCTCCTTTCCTCACCACTGCGTGTCATTTGCTTTCGGTCTCCTATTTCTCTCCCTCTTTCTCTCTTTTCTCTCCATCTTTTTCTCCTTCACAAAACAAGTGAAAGAAGGTGTTGACCCACTTTTTCTCTCCTGGTCTGAAACATTTTTTAGGAGCACGGTGATGAAAGCCATCCCAGCCTTTTGGATGAAGACCTCCTTTTGAACAGGACTATACTTCAGCCAGGGTTAGATCAAAACCAGACATAGACCTTAGCCAGGGCTACACTTTATCCAGGGCTAGACCTTAAACAGGTATTGACTGTCCAGGGCTAGGCATTGATACACACACACACACACACACACACCATCCCAGACCAGACCATAACATCAGTGTGACAGAGAAGGCCACCACCAGTGTTGTGCTGGGGTCTGCACAGCCAGTGGGCCGTAGGACTATTTCCATCACAAAGTACCCTGCAGAGAACTGCCCATTGAAGAGACTGACGTGCTACAAAACGGTTCTAGTCAGAGAGTCTCAATGCAGGGTATTATCCCCCTGAATGGGCCTTGGGATGGAAGGAGGGGCCGGCGTATTGTGGAGCCAAGCACTCGTCTGTCGGAAGAGACAATGGGAGAGTAGTGGATGATTGGGAAAGGTAGAGTCAGAGAGTGCATTTGGAGTTCATCGTTCCAAAATGACTATGACAGTCCTTTTTTCTTTCTTCTCAACCTCTCCTCATTTTGTGGTTCCTCATTCTGTACGGTGACGTCTTTTCTTTCATATGCAGTTGTGAGACAGAGGGAATGTTGGGCTTTCTGTTTTCACCGAACACTGTGGGAACGGTAGAAAAAGACTGAGGATGGTTTGTTTGTGACATCGCCCCACCTGTCTCTCCCACACCTCTCCTTCCTTCCTCTCATCTTCACCATACTTCTCTCACTCTCTCTCTTAAATTCGCTTTGATAACGCTTTATTGAGATGAAGGATAACCGACCGTTCAGTGACTCTGACCACTGAAGTCCTGTTGAACTCCGCCCCTTCTGTTCCCGGCTGTATTTTCTATTTGCACTTCATCGCTTCAGATGTAATTGTCTGCTTATGACAATTAAATGACTAAAATTGAAATGCACATTTACATTGACAGTTCTCTCTTTCTCTCTGCCCCTTGACTGCCTCTTGTTTTCTGCCCCTCTCTGCCTCTTCCACTCCCCCCCCTCGCCGCCACCCCGTCTCTTTTGAACACCAGCTGCCCCGCTGCCCCCCTGACTGGTTCGAGTCCGCCTGATCCCTCTGTGGCAGGGAGAAATGAGGGCCCCATAAACACCCACCTTAATCAATGAACATCCTGCTGCACGCTGCTCACTTAGCACAGCGTACGCTGGGCTCTGCTGTGTGCACCCTCCACCCCCCCCCCCCCCCCACCCCCACCCCGGCGTTGAAAAGCGACCTGCTAGGAACTGATCAATGGAGTTCATTCATAACCGGAGCGACACTCAAATCCTTCCCCTTTCTGCCATTTTTTGAAATGTGTTCGACATTGACAGTGCCAGGGCGGTAAATTATAGGTTGTTTAAATGTTTTTTCTCTCTGGAAAATTCTAAAAGTCACTTTTAGCTTCTTTTTTTTTCGTCTGTCATGGTCGTATGAAGAACTGGGATTGGACGACGAGAGGCGAAGAGGTGCTACTCCTCGTGGTGGTGTGTGTGTGTGTGTGTGTGAGTTTGTGTGTGTGGGGAGAGGACTGGGTTGAAAGGGTTAAGTGTGTGAAAGCTAGTCTTTTCTGTATAATTTGTGTGTCTGCTTTAGTTCAGTGTTGGTATGTATTTGATTTAGTTTGTGTGTGTCTGTGTGTGTGTGTGTGTGCATGTGTCTGTGCGTGGCACCAAACCCATATGGACCCCATTACCCATGGCCAGGATACCAAGGGACAGCAGTCTGCGTTGCCAGTCAGAGCGAACAAGGGAACACTCATGGCCTTTGTGTGTGTGTGTCTTGTGTGCGTGTGTGAGCCGTAGATATTATCTTAGGTACTTTCTCACATTTTACATGCATGTCTTTCATTACATGTCCAATTGAAACACAGCCATTTTAAACAGGTCCAGCACAGAGACCCTTTGTGCTCCGTGTATGGTCAACGGTCACTGGTGAATAGGGTTAGAGGGGAAATGGGTTTGTGGTTGTGCTGACCGCAGCAGATTTAGGGACTTGCGGAGTGGTGGGAATGAGTGGGAGTGGGAGAAAGTCGGAGAGAGATACGGGGAGTAATAGGAGAGAAAATGAGATGGACAGATAACATAAGAGAAAGACTGGAGAGATGGACATGGACAGCGACAGAGGAAGACAGGCCGACAGGCCAGTTAGAGCAGAAGAGGACATGCCACAGAGAACATTTTTGCAGCGCTGGAATGATAATCACACTGCTCCATTTCAGTGACCTTCCTCCTCCTTCCACAACAACACCACAAAACCTAAAAGCAGAAATGTTTAAATAAATCACTGCAAATGAACAAAAAGGAAGTAACCGAAGAGCCCTCTTTCAAGTACATTCCACAGAAACCGAGGTGACTTCGACCAAACTCACTTTCATGCTCGAGAAACCGATAAAATGTATTCAAATGACCAGCGGCTGGTTAGCGTGTTTGGCTAATACGGCTATATATTTCTGTCAGAGATATGGGGTGACTTGAAACAGAAGTGAGGTTTGAAGACAAATGGCTTCCATTTACTGTAGCAAATTAAAAGCCTTATCTCGCCAAGTCAGAAGTTATTACCATTTTGCTTTACATTAAAGAAGTCCTCTAAGAAGTTAGGGCAGAAATTCGACTGCATGGTGTGGAAAAAGCCGGCATGCATATCTAATGAAGATTTGAATGTGGAACACTTTTACATAGTAGTTTTGCTGACTTTCACCGGGCAAGGACAATGTTCGCATTGAAGACTAGGGTAGTGTGAATGTTGGAAGTATTTGGTAAGGAGTCTGAAAGATCACACGCACACAGACCAGTAAGTGTACACTCCTTCCTAAGGTAAATAATTAAAGCCTCCACTTAGTGTCAGACCATGAGCTTGGGTCTACCCTAATTAATACTGTTCTCTCTCTCTCCTTCTCTTTCTTTTTTTCTCTCTCACTGGGATGTCTGTTCCCCAGTGAGACAACCCAAGGATTTATTTTCACAATAAACACACAGCATATCTAAATTGTATACAAGACAACGGTTTTCCGACACGCCTGTGAGAGATAAGATCTTTTCACAGCTTAACAAAGTCTCAAGGGTTTTCGTTTCTGTGCTTAGGTTGATACGGTACTTGGTTTAAAAGCAGAGGGAAATCAAAGCATATTCAAAGAATAATCTCTTAATCATCCAGGATATTTGATTTTCCCTCCATGTCTTGGCTTTTGACTGCTGTACTCAATCAAAACAGAGCGTAGCAGCGTAGCTCTTCAGCATGTTGCTGTGATCCACCTGTCAAATGAGACAAGATAGTTGTTCAGGGAAATGTAAAACACACCCGACGTTTCATCTTCTTCACATGAATTCTAGATCTGTTTCAATATTCTGACAAAGTAGTTGGTCTGTAATACTGGCCTCTTTCTTTTCGTCCTGACCCCCAACTACACAGTAAAAGGAATGCTCCAAAGAACATATTGAACGCAGAACCGCCCCCACTTCCATCTCCTGTCATTTGTATATGTTCATATGAGAGTGGGACATTCCATGAGTGGAGCGAGCCGTGAGAATGTTTACGTGTGTGGCCCCATGTTGCTTCTCTCCACTTGCCCCCCCCCACCCCCCCCGTATGTCTGTCCATCAGGTGTGTGAGTGTATCCGGCAGGGGTAGTGGGATGTGTGCGAGTGTGTGATGAATGGGTGGGGGTGGGTGGTTGGCAGGGGGGTGTACGGCTGACCTCTGATCCATGTTGGACCTGAAGTGAAAACGAATGTTTCCCATGCTTCGATGCTGTGAATGTGTGTATGGAGCTTGGCATGTGAGCTTATTGAATGAGGCAGTCATTGCTCAGAGAGAGAGAGATTGCACTTTTTGGTAGTTACTATAATTGAGAGCAGCTGTTTAGATTCTGCATAGAGCCTTGTGTCTGGGCAAGGTCCAGGGTAGTGCATTAGCTAAGACATTAGCTCACACAGAGAGAGAAGAGAGCGATTGTTAGTGTGTGTGACTTCAAGCTTGACTATGACAGCATGTCGTCACGCAGACACACACACACCCGACACACAGTCTGCAGGGGCTTAAGAATGAATGAAGCCAAGTCTGCCAGTTGTAACATCACTGAACAACTGGCTAGCAGCTGTAGTGAAAGGCCTGTGGAGGAGGGATTGAGAGAGATAGAAACTCAAACAATACCACAGAACCCTGTCAAACAATACCCTCTCAAACAATAAAGATAACAGTGCAACAACCCCCTGCGTATTCAGGGGAAAATGAAACCATCCTCGTTTGTTCTCTGGCGCAGAGGAACAGAAAGCCTCTATTGTGGTGTGTTTGAGTGAAGCCAAGCGTTTTTTTTGCAACAGCAAGCATTTTTTTTTTCTCGCTAGCCGCAGAATATCCTTACAAGGCTTTTTTTTTCTTTTTTTTTTTCTTTCTTTTTTTTTTTACACGTCTGGTCTAATTCTTCTGGTGATTCCGTTCGACTTAGAGAAGAGGGAAAGGGAAGGTACACTCATTAAGCTGTATTACTGGTTCCTGTAAGCCGGCCAATCAGTGGTTGTTTTAATGGTGCCCAGATGAGGGGGAAGTGGGCAGTGGAGGTCAGGGGTCACACATTGGTTTGATTACGATGCAAACACGAACTCAAACACACACACACCGTTGATAACCTCTCACACGCTACTGTGCTGAGACCATTGAGTTTGTTGAAAGAAACAAGTTGCTGTAGGACTGGAGATATCAAGTTTAATTTGGCAGGATGAAAGATAGAGTGATATAAGATGGTGTGATAGAGAAAATGAACAACTGAAGGGAAGGGAAGACCAACAACAGCTGAATGGAATGGATGGGAAAAAAGAGATAGAATGAAAGGTTGAAGGTTGTCTTGTTCTTCAATGAAAGACAGAATAAAGATAGATGCATGCTGAAGGGGAGAGCAAAAAAGAGGGGGATGAAAGAGGAATTCCTCTGACTAACGTGGACAGGAAGAGCAGGAGCACTCCAGTTCTCATGAACTGCAACTCCCATGAGACCTCACAGTGAGGGTGAACTGTGGGATACGGTACTTCCTGTAGTAGTTTTTTTATATTACTGCAATGGAAAAACCCACGTAAGTAAATAAATAAATAAGCAAATACACAGGAAATATATATATTTTTTTGCTTAGTTAAATAAATAAATCAAACTGCAGTGGTCAACTGAATTTTCCAAGACTAATGCATAAGCACTTGTTTTACATAGCTTCGACTCTCAGCTCTGAGAGAATCTCCCTAATGGCATTCATTTATTCTACAAGGAAGAAGTTTTTGTATTTTTATTAAGCACTACTTTATTGCTCCATGATGAATGTATATAGCTGCTTAGGGTGACATTACTGAGACACTAAACTCACTGCTGTGGTGCCATGATCTGGAGGTGAGAGTGCCGGCAGGGTCTCATTTTGTGATGGCGTTGTTGGGGACATCTGTGCATGTCAAGTGTGTTTCTGTGTCTGCATGTATGCCCAAACATGCCCTTTTTTGGACTTGTAAATCTGAGACTGTGGTGTTGTTGCGTACGTTGGTGTGGGGGTGTGTGTGGGTGTGTGTGTGTGTGTGGTTGTCCTGGACAAGCTCACACAGGAAGCCATCCCTGGCTGATCTGATTGTTTCTCAGGCTTTCTTCTTTTCGGGTTTTGTGAACAAAGTATGATGTCAAATATGTTTCTGGGAGAGAGACACTTCTTGTTGACATGAAGATGTCTTTTTCCAGATGTTCTGTTTTTGTCTTTTCTTCTTCTGGTTTTTTCCTCCCCCTTTCCTCCCGTCTCTGTTACTTTTATTTTGAGAAAATTGCCTGTTTCTAAAAATAGCCCCCCCATGGCATGAATGTGATTAAGAGCAGAAAGACCAAACCATGTGTTTGTCCACTTCCTGTCCAGAGGCCAAATAAGGGGGTGATGGGACGGTGTCCATCCAGGAAGTCCCATGACCTTCTCATTACGACTCCCACATAGACGTTGAGAAACACACACAAACACGCACACACACATAGCGGGGATGTTCTGTTTTCTAGTGACTCTTGTTAGTAGTTCTCAGGGCAGGAGGGCATTGGAGACAGCTGGATTGTGTGTGTGTGTGTGTGTATCTGTGTTTGATGCTTTCGATTGTCCAGATCAATAAAAGCTGGTCTCAGTTTTAAATGGAATGTTTACTTTGTCATCAAAGAATCTGAGGTATTGGAGACATCAACACACAGTCTATATTTGGACAAGAACAGCAACACGCTCTGAGCTGTTGTCTGGGACAAAACAGTCATCAACGAATTCAAAGAAGAAGAAAAAAGTCACCATAGCACACAATGTCCAAATGTTTTGAGTGACAGGGGCTAGTGTTCTAACTACAAAAACAAGACTTTTAGGAGGAGACACTCAGCAGTGATACGTCTCCATAGCATCGGCAGCTTGCCTCATAGACCTCCAAATCGTTCTCTCTCTTATTCAACCCAAAATCCATCAACATAAATATTTCACTCGGGCCATTTCCTCCAATAAAACGCATGAATGGACCTCAAAGCCCCAGCAGACCTGCCCAGTGCGGCCAGCAGACCTGCCCAGTGCTGCCAGCAGACCTGCCCAGTGCTGCCAGCAGACCTGCCCAGTGCTGCCAGCAGACCTGCCCAGTGCTGCCAGCAGACCTGCCCAGTGCTGCCAGCAGACCTGCCCAGTGCTGCCAGCAGACCTGCCCCAGTGCGGCCACCAGACCTGCCCAGTGCTGCCAGCAGACCTGCCCAGTGCTGCCAGGGGGTTTTCGAAACCGCCAGAGACAAAAAAAACAAAGCTTCGGAATACTTGTGCATGTCATTGCTCTCATCCTATGAATGTATCCACCATATATCTTCTCTCCTTTCGAGACGTGGCCTATTGAAACCATTCAAACACCACTCTGTCTCTCTCTGTGGTGTTCTCCAAACCAACGGAAACAAGGTCGGAAGTGAATTTCACTTCTTCTACTTATCAGTCTAAGTCTGTAATATCCTGTAAATCCCACTTATATGTCAGCCTATGGGCTAAGGATGCAGTACTTAGTGAATGAGTTGATCGGTAAAGGCTAGCTTGGCACTTGGAGTGATTGAGTTGATCGCTTTGTAATCCTGCAGGATTGCCGCTGCTAAGTAGCTCATCCTTGTCTGTGAAGAGGGAGATGCATGCTGATGCTGCTAAGATGTGGACGGGAGGATAAGCCTATTGTTTTCCCTTAGAAAGCAACTGAGAGGAACTCAATGTAGAGTAACACTGACGCAACCCTCGGAAAGACACGCGCACACACACACACACACACACACACACCAGTCCCCTTTAAAGAGGAGATTTCACCAGCCGCGCATACACACTTTCAGGAATTCACGTGTGCACAAACACGCACACACAAGTGTGTATATTCAAACACACACACCAGTCCCCTTTGGAGCAGAGCTTACACCATCTGCACACACACACACACACACACACCCAACTGCTTGCCTCAGCGGTAACTAGTGTGTCTTCAGCCCCTGAACAGCCAGGGCATCGTTTAACAGCCACATCCTGCACACTGGGTTGTTTTCAGTGTGTTCAAACCAAATCATTCAGCATTCTTTTTGATCGTACTGAGCAGTGCATTATGTTAAAACTGAGTGTGTGTGTGTGTGTGTGCTTGCATCTCTGAGCAGCCTATCAAGAAGGTGCCTGGAGGCCACAGTTCCAACATGTGTTTTTCCATAACCTCCTTTCCTATCTGATCCCAGGTCTCATGTCCAGCCTGTCTCCTCAGGGTCCTAAGCTCTCTGCGTTTGGGACAGGATCAAGTCCTTCAGCTTTCCAAATAGAAATCACACGAAACCTCCATTTGTATTCAGTTCTACTTTAAATACTGTATCTCCCTTTACGTTGTTATTGAACTTTGCATTTTGTCTCCATATCATGACTCTGTCTATGTCTCAGACCACACACACACACACACACACACACACACACACACACACACACACACACACACACTGTGCCAGTCAGTTGGATGCAACATGGCCATCCCACCTG
>CM042876.1:6405557-6428057 GCA_023658055.1 Thaleichthys pacificus
GTCTCTATGCTTGAAGACAACTGTGTAAAGGCTAATCAGCTCCAGTCTTCTCCACTGCACACACACCCTGGCTCAGGCTCAGGGTGTAGGCTTCATTAAGACCACCAGCTGGAGAGAGATCTCACTTCATCCATCACACTCACATGTCCTTGGATAGGCTGGCACACATGCACACGCATGGGCACACACACTACACACACTGACACACACACACACACAGAGGTCAGAAAAGCAGTAGAGTTTATGAAGAGGTCTCTCTCCTCTGATATGTTCACTCCTCTCCAGTAGAAATCCTCAGAACGACATGGACTGTGTCCATTTACAGTCTTTCCACAGAGAGTTCATGATCGTATTTAATTCTGTTTTACCTTAAACCCGGATTATTACATATATATTTGTTGTTGTGTGTTTTTCCCCATTGTACTGCTACAGTGACAATAATGAAAGCAGGTAGATCCACACAGCAGCCTGAGCCTCCTCTCTTAATGATAAAGACATGAAGCCCCATCTCTTCTCTATCCGGTGTGAGATGACATCTAATTTCCCTCCGCCAAAAAAGGGGAAAGCTAAGCGGTGACACATGGACACTTTGCAACGAGTGGCACTGTTCCGCCATATCCTCCCCCTTCCAAACCAACACACACATATACACATATTTCCATAGTTCCACAGAGGGTACTGTTTGGACCAAGAACACCATGATTGAGGAGGATGTCATTCTGTCTATTAAAGCATGACTCATTCTAATTGGTTTTCAAGTCTTCTCAAGAAAGTATGGAGTTGTTTTTTATCTGTTTGACAGAACAGGGAGAAGAAGCAGATGCTGTATGTATTGGCACTCCTAGATGTTAGATGTGAGAGAAATAGAGAGAGAGAGAGAGAGAGAGAGAGAGGGAGGGAGGGAGAGGGAGAGAGAGAGAGAGAGGGAGGGTGGGAGGGAGGGAGGGAGGGAGAGAAAGATGCAAGTGAATAAGAGAGAGAACCAGAGGATTGCCCATTGTCACTGTGAATACACATGCACACACACACATGCACACAAACACACACATGCACACTCGCACACATACACGCATGTATGCACACACACACACACACACACTCCAATCCTGAGTGCACATTTGTTCTTGAGGATTTTTAATTGTGTTGCTGTGGCGACCGGGACAATGCTAAAAGGCTCTTTTATGAAAGTGATTTGGGCATTCATTTAGCCATGCAATTAGCCATGCAATTAGCCTCACACCGATTTAAACATCCACAACCTAAAGTATCTCAATCACCACAACAAAACAACAGGAGAGAGAGAGAGAGAGAGAGAGAGAGAGAGAGAGAGAGAGAGAGAGAGAGAGAGAGAGAGAGAGAGAGAGAGAGAGAGAGAGAGAGAGAGAGAGAGAGAGAGAGAGAGAGAGAGAGAGAGGAGAGGGAGAGGGAGAGGGAGAGGGAGAGGGAGAGGAGAGGAGGAGAGAGAGAGAGAGAGAGAGAGAGAGAGAGAGAGAGAGAGAGAGATGGAACAGCAATGGAGACTGGAGGATGTAGAATGAAAGAAAGATGGAGAGGGATTGAGAGATAGAGAAATCCATAGGCATGATATGACCAGGATGGTCGGGGGTCCAGGGACAGAAAGAGAAAGCACGAAAGAGGTGGAGAGGTTGGAATGGAGAGTGACAACCTTGAGTGAATGAAAGAGAGAGTGAGAAGGTCCAGACCTGCAGAGATGTACTGTAATGGCTTCTAAAAACAGCCCATCTCAACCCCCTACAGTGCAGCCTTCACTCATCACACTTAGCATGACTCATGCCGTTCCTCCATACCACCGGGAATCCTTTTGTCTTTGTTACTGCACTTTAAAGCACATCAGCGCACAATACATCTCAGTTAAGGCTCTGACAAACGTAAATTAGCAAAAGTTTTGTGAACCACGGAAAAAAAAGACAGCAAAAAGATTGTGTCTGTTGTTGAGGGGAAACGTGCTGCTCCTGCAGTTTTGTCCTTGGCATCGGTGTGGTTGGTTTTGATGAGGACATTGTGGGTTTGCGGTTGAAACAGTCTGGGTTCATGTGAGGGGAACTGTTTCTTTGACAAGTACTGTATAAATCCCCATTGATGCCCAAGTTTGGCCCAAACAAGCTTCAGGCCAGCCAATATAACGATGGGTATTACTCTTGTTGTTTATTGGAGTGAAAGGCTGTAAACACGCGCGCACACACACACAAATGCACACACACACACACACACACAAATGCACACACACACACACACCCACACAATGAATGCGCCAACTGTTCAATTCTCTGGTGTTGAGGGTTTTTGTGCTTTTGTATGAGAGAGTCATTCAAGATGAGCGGAGCAACAAAAGCAACAAGAGAAGGGGAGGATGCAGGGATGTGTGTTGGAGATAAAGGAGGCGAGGGACCTTGTGGACCAGAGTCACACAAACAGATGTGGCTAAGGAGGAGGAAGGGAGAGAAGGAGAGCAAGAGGGAGTCACGGAGAGAGCGATGGGGGGGGGGGGGGGGGGCTGAGGGAGGGAGGGAGGAAGGGAGAGAAGGAGAGCAAGAGGGAGTCACGGAGAGAGCGATGGGGGGGCTGAGGGAGGGAGGAAGGAAGGGAGAGAAGGAGAGCAAGAGGGAGTCACGGAGAGAGCGATGGGGGGGGGGCTGAGGGAGGGAGGAAGGAAGGAAGAAAGAAAGGCAGAGAGAGCGAGAGAAGAGAAGAGAATAAGGGCATGAGGGAGGGAGAGAGGGAGGGAGACAGGGGGGGGGGGGGGAAGTGGGAAAGTGTCAACGCGGGAGTTGGAGGGTAGAAGGAGATAAGGATACGGAGAGGAAGAGAGAAAGGGAGGATTAGCAGTATTAAAGGAGAGAGGGAGAGGAGAGAGACGGGAGGATCAACAGAAGTAGAAAATAAGCGTGGAAAAGAGTGAAAATAACAAACAGAAGTAGCGGTGGAGGGAGGGAGAGGAAGGAAGAATATGCTCAGAAAATGCAGAGCGAAGTTTACTAAAAGGGTATGGAGGTGAAAACAACTAGGAGAGAGACAGCCATTGAGTGAAAAGAAACCTTTGTTTGCCCTTCTTGCCTCAGAATGATCTGTTATGACTCCAACCCTTGTATTTAGAATGAGGGAGCCTTCCCAGTCTAAACAAACACACAAACTATAAACACACTTATAACACACATGGTTGACACACGCACACACGCACGAAAGAGAAGGATAATTCTGCAAAGACACCCGAGTATCCTTGAATTCATGTCTCATTGAGTCTAACATTCCGTCCAAAGCACTAGATTCATGCAGTGATCAACAAAAAACGAGTCAGCCTTTGGTCCTATTTTGAAAACACACACAGTCACCATGTTCTCTTAACACTGTAACACAAAACTTTAGCAACAAGCTTGCCCGCATTTGATATCAAAGATGAGTCAACACGCAAGAGAGAGAAGGAGAGAGAGAAAGATACAGGGAGGGAGATATGGGGAGAGAGAGAGAGGAGAGAGGAGAGAGAGAGAGAGAGAGAGAGAGAGAGAGAGAGAGAGAGAGAGAGAGAGAGAGAGAGAGATAAAGAAAATAAATGGTCAAATCTTATGCAATGGAGTGAAATCTTTATCTTTGAAGCTGGCTGGAAAGAGTAGAGAGATGGAACACGGTTCCATGTATGTTCGAATGGTTCCATGTTCTAAGGTAGGTCAGATTCAAATGAAACAGGGAGAAATGAGACTGTATTCCTTCATTTTTTTTCCTGCAACCTATAGATATTATGGAACTCACACACACACAAAAAGAAAACAGAAAACACATCACACGCTCCCTACACACAGACACACACACTTGACACACGCTCTCCACATAGGGAATGCTGCCTGTGCCCCCAAATCCCCCCCCGACCAGTTTCTCCTGCCTCTCAATGGAGGTTAATTAGATTCTCTCTGTGGACTGAGAGACTAGTGTTCCTATGGAGCCAGTCATGGCTGTCTTTTGTAGCTCCCTGTGGGATAGTGTAAGGATCTCTCTCTCTCCCCCACACACACACACACACACACCCTCCTCCCAAGTCAACTTTGCCACGGCCACAGGTCCCATTCATCCGGCGTGTCCCCATGTATTCATGGGACATCATTGATGAGGCAGGGGGCCTTTTGTAGGCAGGGTCAACACCCCCCCCACCCCCTCACCACTTCTGCTCCCACCCCTGTGCCCCCTCACCCCCCCCGCACCCCGTTCCCAACCCTGGGTCTCTCTCATTTGCCATATGGCATGGCTGAGGGAGGAGGGGGGGGGGGGGGTTGTAGTCGACAGACGAGCTAAAGAGGGGTGGAGAGGGTCGTCTTGGGGGAGAGGGGGCTGTGGTGTGTGTATGTGTGTGTCTGTCTGGGGGGTGGGGGGGGGGGGGGCTAAAGGCACTAAGCAGACTGAGAGGCCGGGCAGGGCCCTGGATGATGACATGGATTTCTATCCTGGAGGGGAGCACTGAAAGGGAGGTGGGGGGAGAGGAACTTTTCTCCCAGTCTGTCTTGGCCTGTCTGACTCACTGGGATGATGAAGACTGATGGGGTGCTGGGGGGTGGGCGGGGGGGGCGGGGTGGCCGGGGGGGGGGGCACAGTGGAACAATGAGGGCACGCTCAGCACAGGGGTCGGCTCACGTCCATTTATCTTCATCACGTCGTCAAGAGCATCCTTATCGGCGTCGTCGCCATCTTTATTGGAATGATCTTCATCGCCAACACAATCACCATCCTCCTCTTCTTCCTCCTCCTCATCATCATCATTGACAGAATCATAAAATCACCATCAACCACACCAACCAAGATGGAACTTTTGATATGGTCTGTCTACTGCCGTTCTAATTTTGTATAACAGTGAGTGTGTGTGCGTGTGCGCATGTGTGTGTGTGTGTGCGCGCATTTCCGTCAGATGGGCAAATCCAACCTGCTGGCCTTGCTACACAGGTCAGCACCCCACCTGGGGTAACAAAGCCATTGTGTGAGTGTGAGTGTGTGTGTTTGTGCGTGCGTGTGTGTGTGCAGCAGGCGAGCCTCTGACCCATTTCAGTCATCCCTGATCCGATCAGGAGTCAGGCGCGCTGCCTCTCGCCCCTCGCTCGCCCCTCGCTCGCCCGTGGCGTCCAGCTCGGAGGTGAGAAAAGGTTTAAACGCTGACGTAGTCCAACGCTGCCTTTGATAGCAGCAAGTACAAAGACACGACCCAACCTCAGGCTCTGGCTCAGAGAACTGGGCCATGGTTTGGTTTGGTTGGGTTGGGGGGGGGGGGGCAGAGCAAAAAGAAAAGGAGGGGGAGAGAATAGAGGGAAGCAGAGGAGTAGAGAGAAGAAAAGAGGAGAGAAGAAGGGGGGGGGGGGGGAGAGGAGGAGAAAACCGAATAGAAGGAAGCCATGAAGATGACAATGATGTCAAAAAAACGAGAACTGATGAAGCAGATTTAGTGTGAGAATCACAGAAAGGTCTCTTCAAAGGGCCAGGCTGGCCCGACCACATGCTTACGTAAGAAGACGAGAGCGCGCACAGAAGAGATACAGGAGAATGAAACAAGCACATTCCAACCCAACTTCAAAGGCATAAATCATGGCACATGCACAAACCACAGCAGCAGCAACAATTCCAATTCAATCTCAATTCATTAACACTGCTCACTGCAATTCAAGCTATAGAGTAGAGACCCCACGGTACAGCACTGTCGGTGCACACTGAACGTATTGTCATTGATGTGTGTGTGTTTGTGTGTGTGTGTTAAGAGCGGTGTGGATGTGGGTGAGAGGAGGAGACACAGACGGTGTGGTAACTGTGTGCAGCAACATGAAAACGTAAGGCACTAATGAGCGTGTGTGTGTGTGTACGCAGATGCACTGCTGTGATAACTCTAATGGCAACCTGGCTGAAAGCTCCGACGTGAAAATGAATGTGTCTTTTAAGCAATTACCGCATGCCTACAGTGCAACACACACACACGCATACACACACACGCATACACACACACACGCATACACACATTCAGGCTTTGTTATCCATTTGTCTATTGTGCGGTTTTCATCATATGCTTGCTAATCAATGTTCATAGACGGATAGGCCTACTCCGAACAGATAGAGGCATGTGTCTGGTTGTGTCTTAGAGAGATGAAGAGAGAGAGAGAGAGAGAGAGAGAGAGAGAATAGAGAGAGAATGAGAGAGAATGAGAGAGAATGAGAGAGAGAGAGAGCGAGGTGGCGAGATCTGCAGAGAGATGAAGGGAATTGAGGAAGATGGAGAGATATGGGTAGAGGTGGGGGGAGATGGAGAGAGATAAGGAGAGATGTAGACAGTGGGGTAGAGGGTGGGAGATGGAGAGAGATAAGGAGAGATGTAGACAGTGGGGTAGAGGGTGGGAGATGGAGAGAGATAAGGAGAGATGTAGACAGTGGGGTAGAGGGTGGGAGATGGGGAGTGAGAGAGATGGGGAGAGATGGGGAGATATGGAAAGAGGTTGAGAGAGATGAAGAGAAACAGGGATGGTGATAGAGAGGGAGAAGTTAACCTGGTTACAGTTTTTAAGACAATAGGATTCACCTGTGTGGAAGTCTTGAGACCTTTGCTGTTTCATCAGGGTGCCTACATTGAAGCACAAATGGAGAACATTAAAGCACCACAATCCTGTATTAGACTCCATTTGAATGTGTTTGTCTTTTTTGTGTGCAATGTCATCATTCATTCTTGGAAAGCATAAGTCACTTCCTGACACATTCCTTCAAAGCGCTTTTTACCAGTGACAAAATATGCTCATCAATCCCAGATGGCACCATTTTTCCTCTTTTCAGACTTGAACATGAGAGAAAATTAGTCTCCTTAGAACTCCCATTCTCTGACACTAAAAAGACCACTTTTCTGGATGAGAAAAAAAAAGCCTCTCTCCTAATTCATATAATCAGGTTCCATGAAAACCTGTGTAGAAAGACTGGGCCTTTCAGCATGAGAGTAGTTGTTAGCACTTGTACAGAACTTTCTAAAACGTCTTATTACGATGTCAAGGTGATTCTAAAACCAGAATCCGCATACATACACACATGCAGACATGCAGTGTGCAAACACACATGGGAACAACTCGGTGGCTTCTCTTTTCCTGTCTGTGACACACACACACACGCTCGCACACACACAGCAGATCTCATTTGGTTCATTCTCTGTGTTTTAATCAAGGCAGAAGCGCCGTAATCACGTCCTCAGCAGAGAACATATTTAACGAGGGGGAGAGTGAGACGGGAAGAGAAAAAATAGAGGGGGCAGAGTGCGTCAGCGTGAGACCGAACGAGAACGGGGAGAATGGGTAGTGGAAGAGAGAGGGAGAACCTCAGGAGCGGGAGCTAAAGTAAGAACTGGGGAGGAGGGAAGAGGAGGAGAAGTGAGGGGGTATAGAGAAAGAAGGAGAGTGGGAGAAGGGGAGAAGGGGTGGTCGGAGGGGGGGTTGGGTGGGTGAGGGGGTCCTTACCTCCCACAAAGCCTTCCACCTCTCACCCACTCCCTCCCTCCGTGGCTGGTCCTTTCATGCTGTCACCCAGAGAGAGGCTGAATAGACCTTTATTATTCAACAGTCTGGAGGGGGCCACGGGGTCAGTGCACCCCCCCCCCCCCCCCCTCACACACACACAAACACACGCACACACTCGTCCAGGCGGCCATGCATTCAATCTCATCTCACACACACAAAGGCATTATTAAAGTAGCCGCTTTGGAAGAATACAGTCAAACACATGAATGTTTCGCCTTCCATCCACCCACCTTCTTGTCAAACAAGGCTATCTACCTGCTCCTCTGTCTGTCCCCTGCGTGCAGAACTGGAGCAGGGATCACATCCCTTGCCCAGGAGTAAAGCTGCGTGTGTGTGTGTTTGTGTGTGTGTGTGTGTGTGCTAGACGAGAGGGAACAGAGATATGCTGTGGCTGAGCTCTCTCTGCTCAGGCTTATCTACTCCCAGAAGCAGGTACGGGCTAATTGGAAAGTGACAGGCACACTGCAGCAGTGGTAGACACCTTCCTTAGCTGATGTAAGTAAGGGAAAGGAGAGAGAGCAGGAGAGAGGGAGAAAAGGAAGGGAGAGTTCCGTGAAAAGTCAGTTAAACAGCATTACAGTGACGAGTGATTCTGTGCTTCCTTTGCAATTTTGTCTCTCTCTGTGTGTTTGTGTGTGTGTGTGTGTGTGTGTGTGTGCCTGATCGTGCTCTGCCTCTTTTATCCTAACTTAGGGAACTGTCGTATTAGCTACTTCAACACAGCATCTTTTGCATTCTATACCTTGTACCAGACAGGACGCTTTATCAAGGGCAACATCATAAAAACCGTCTGATGAAAGTTATTTGCTCATTTGTGTTCCGCGCAGCAAAGCTCTGATTTGAATTTATTGCTCGTTAGACGGAAACCTGATCCTATCTGTCTCAGAGTACCTGCAAAACTCGACAACATGCCGGTTGATTAGTCAAAGTGATGAGGGCTCACTTCTTTCATAAATCTCATCTCGTAAGCGACAGAATTGCTAATTAGCTGGAAAATTAAGGTTTGAAGTCCGGAGTGGGCGTTCAAAATGTCCCATCTGACGGTTGTTAAGGCCTTTAACACGTGAAGAAGATAGGAGTCGGATCTTAGGGCATCTGGCTAGTCAGTAAACCAAACTGATACACCAAACCGGTACACCAAACATGAACATCACCCTGAACACCTTGCCCTGAAAGCTAGCAGCTTGTCTAAACAACATCGATCCAGAAACCTGTTTTCCATTAAACCTAAGTGAGAGGGGGAATGTATGTATCTCCATGGAGACCTGCCTCTACTAGAAACATGTAAAAGGGCTGAGTAGTGAGAAAAAGAGAGGCACCACCGCTCTCCTTCTCTTCATCCCTCCAGTCCTCCCACCCCACTACCCCTCCATCCCTCCAGTCCTCCAGTCCTCCCACCCCCACTACCCCTCCATCCCTCCAGTCCTCCCACCCCACTACCCCTCCATCCCTCCAGTCCTCCCACCCCACTACCCCTCCATCCCTCCAGTCCTCCCACCCCACTACCCCTCCATCCCTCCAGTCCTCCCACCCCACTACCCCTCCAGTCCTCCCACCCGCTACCCTCCATCCCCTCCTCCCCCACTACCCCTCCAGCCCTCTCTCCCACCCCACTACCCCTCCATCCCTCCAGTCCTCCCACCCCACTACCCCTCCATCCCTCCAGTCCTCCCTCCCCACCACCCCTCCATCCCTCCAGTCCTCCCACCCCACTACCCCTCCATCCCTCCAGTCCTCCCACCCCACTACCCCTCCATCCCTCCAGTCCTCCCACCCCACTACCCCTCCATCCCTCCAGTCCTCCCACCCCACCACCCCTTCATACCTCAAATCCCCTGTCCCCCACAACCAATCCACCCGTCCATCCATCAAGGCTCTCTTCCGCCTGTCCTCTCCTCCATCCCTTCCTCCCCACACCCTTCCTCTGTCCCTGCCATCACCCTCTTCCACTCCTCCACCACTTCCTCGTCCTCCCCAATCCACCTCGGAATTCCTCATCTCCACTCCTCCATTCCGCAGCTCCCCATGGCTCTCCCGTCCCTAGGAACTATAAATCCAGCAAGGCTCTGGGAAGCGAGGGGGGGGGGGGGGGGGAGGTGGGACGACGACACTTAAACATGTAACACACTCAGGGCTCCCTTCGGAGGTTCGATATGGTTTACGGCGTCTGGCTTAAAACAGAGCAGCCTAAGTGCGGGTGTGTGTTGTTACAGCTCACGTTCCTCACCTTCATCCGTCTTGAGTGTTGAGGGTGAGGGCTCAAGGAAACAACAGGGGTTTTGTGTCATGCAGTTCAGCCGTTGAACGAGTCCCTCACCCCGACATACAGGGGCCCTTGACAAGGACCCCCCCCCCCTCCACCCCTTCACACACACATTTATATACACACCAAAAACATTTATTGAGCTAGTTAGTAATTACCGAGCGGTGGGTGTGTGCATGTGTGTGTGCATGTGTGTGCATGTGTTGCATGTGTGTGTGCATGTGTGTGTGCATGTGTGTGTGCATGTGTGTGTGCATGTGTGTGTGCATGCCAGAGTGATCTGTTTCCAGTTTGGCTGTGTGTCCTGCAGATCTTGTAGTTGGGTTAAAGTTCTCCATTATCCATTGTTACCAACCAGCAAACGTAGTTATTGGTACCAGATGAGAACAAGAGCTACATTTTGTTTCACTGTTTCCAACTGGGTCTGCAGGACGTAAGTTACAAGCTGCCATATTAGATTTTCATAATTTGAAACATGCTGGGAAAATAGTCGAACTCCACCAAAAGCAGAACTGGAAAGTCGTTTCTGAAGAGTTTAGGAATATTTTCCATTCACACCGAAAGAGTTTCAGATTGTAAAACTCTTTAATAGTTGCTAACAAATGAGAACATTTTGGACCACAGTTTTAAACCCTGTTGTAGACCACAGTTCATTGGCCACTATAATACAATGAATGCCACAAAGATAACCATTGCCTGATTGACTTTTCAAGGAAAAGTATACATTTTTACAAATCAGCTCTATTTTAGTCAAGTCCTTACATATGTATAAGTACATGATTGAAATAACTAATGTACATTCCTCGACCACACTCCAACATGGCATGCAGACCCACACTTTGTACACGACAACTTCTCTCTATTTCACTCTAGTGTAGTCTCCACTTAATCTCAGGGCCACAAATTAGCTGTCAGTCATCACATGGGGACCAATGCCACAATGTAAGTGGGGGGGTGGGGGGGGGGGGCTGGGTTGCCCACTCTCCAGTCTCCCAGCCAATCAACAACATGCCAGTCACTGCTCGACGTGCCCTACATGCAAAAAGACTTTCCTCTACCTCAGACTGATATACGCAGCAAACACCGTAATACACAGACTAACATACCCAGCTAACGCCCTACATTAATATACACAACTACCTAACTGACAGACTCATAAACAGCTAACAACTTATTATGCAGGCTAACTTACCTGGCTAACAACCTAATACACAAATAAAGACTAACATATGCAACCAAACAGCTAACTACCTCACACACATGTTAACACACAACTAACAAATGGATGAAGTCTCATTTGCCACAAGGAGACTTGATGACTTCTCACTTTCAGTGAGTGGTGAGTTGACTGAGCACTACTTGGCTTCTGCTGAAGTCTGTTTCTAGCACTCATGTACTGGAGAGAGCTACAAAGACAGCTATGCCCACATCATGTGGGAGGAAAGTAAAGGAGAGTATAGAGGATCTGGGCCCACACAGGAGGGGAGGACATGCAGTCTTGATGGTGGTCTTACTGATTTCTCTTGAAGGGTGTGTCTGTGACTCAATGTGTTTGTCACGACAGTGCAGTCAGGACCGAGCACACCTCACTACCTCGTCACTGTCATTGGTATTTGGTTAGTGTGTGTTTGTCTGCGTGTTGGTGTGTGTGTGCGTGTAGATACTGTGCTACATGTTTGTTTTTCAGTATGTGCATATACAATCATCCATCTGTCTCTCTCTGTTTGTGTACGTGTGTGTGCGAGAGGTGGTGGGGGGGGGGGGGGGGGGGGGGGGGGAGAGAGAGAGGGAGAGAGTTGAATCACCAGGAGGCAGCTTGGTATGAATCATATGAAAACAAGGCCAGACAGGGAGAGATAATGGACGACTAGACAGCCACGCTGCTCACCATCATCATCAAAACCAAACCACTCAGGAGACAACGCAGACCTCTGCTGGAACTGGAACTGAATAGAACATGCATTTTAACTTCAGTACAGTACTTAAAACTATTCTTTGATTGAAATAGAGATGCACTTCTTTATCGCATCATTCGGAAAGTGTTACAAAATGTTGTAAGAAGGATATACATTTTGAGACTGAAGCTGTCATTCTGGTAGGTAAAATGACTTTTACATTCACAACACAATGACCAGCATGCTTTTGTGTTGGTTGTGAAGTTCCTACTTGTGCACAACAGACATGGGTTTCTATTAACTTCGTCCAGATGAAGCCTTTTATTTTCTGCCCGTGCTGTAAACATGTCGACCAACTGTTGACACGACTCGCAATATGCCATTCCTAAAGCATGCGCACTGCATACACCCCGTGCGTGAACAACCCAATGTTCAGTTTTCCTTCTGGTGAGATGAACGAGAACCTCATTCGTGCCCAACGAGTCATAAAGTAATAAAGGCCTACACTGCCGATAATGAAAAGAAGGGAGGGAGAGACTGAGGGGGATGATGGTTCTCGGAGGAATAACAATTACTATTGTTCTGATGTGGGGAGAAGGGTCTTCGGATCATCGTTGCTGAAAAGCAAAAGGTCTCTCTCTCACACACCCACACAAACACACACACACACACACCTCCTCCTTTGGAATCTACCACGGACCGCTAATTGAATGAATGACAATGCAGTCAGACGAGGCGACAGATGCTCGCGTGCCTTTACAACCGCAGCAGACGCGTTTCTGGCCGCAGCTTCTAACCCGACCGACCACAAGGAAATGCATGGTGGCGCATTCCGTTTGACTCAAGAACTTAGAGCTGGGAAGGCAATGATTGTTCCACCTGCTGCGTCTATTGTTGATGGGGAGGGGAAGAAGATAGCGTTGAATCATTGATGACAGAAGTTTAATTTGCGTCATGACTTTATGACTACAAGCTCTTGACACACAAGTTCTTGTGTGTCAAGAGCTTGCTTGTGGGTTCTTGCTTGTGGGGTTGTCTCGGGCTTGTGGCTTTATTATTAGGTTAGTTGTATGTTAAATTATTACAAAACAAGGGAAAAAATTGAATTCGTCACACAGGCCAAGTAGCTAAATCCCGCACCTGTTTCACGAGACCAAATAACGTATACTACATTTAATCCCGTATCACTTTGTTCACCAACTCAAATGAAGAAATAAAAGATGGGGCTGGTTCTTTTGATGGGGGTAGCGTGGCTAAACGTATTAAGTTTCCATCTGCCTTTAGATTATAACTACTCCATACATTGATGGTTTGATTTCACACAAAGAGAGTTTAAAACATTCCCTAACGCCCCACCTCATTTTTTTCCACCTTTTATAAAGTCCCGAGGACTTTTGCGCTTTTGTTCTCTAAATGTGATTAGTTCTCTGGGGCGCGAGCAATAATTGCATTAGCGCTTTGTGCTTCGTTTTGAGACTCGGAGAAGCGGCGAGTCTGTATCAAACCTGTTTAAATAAGAGCCAAGTAAATGTGCAAAGTAGGAATACAAGCGTAGCCACTTATGAATAGACTGGGAGAGGGAGAAAAACAGTTTGCGCCAATTTAAGCAAGCGGGGTCAAATGTGCACGTTCTGTTTTCCAACAGCACATGGGACTAAGGGAATTCCCTATGCAAATGGGCGAATCGGCTGTCCAATTTCTACAGATGTATGTTTTAAAATGTAAAGTCCACATATCTTAAATGAATTATCTGGTGACATGCATTAGCCAAAGGAATATTCAGCGACCGTCCTCGTGAGATTTTTATTTTCCATTTCTCATGTTGAAAAGTAGGTTTAGGCTACTAGCAACCACGCAGGCTGCAAATTGTTTAATCTAGCATACACGTTTCCAATGAAAGATTGTTCATTTCCAAATCCCAAATAAAAGACACATTGTTTCACAATCGTCATTCATCATTGAGTTGCACCAAATTTTGGGTCAATCCAACAGCCATGTAGCTATCCCTGTTAAAAGATGATGTGTGTCATGTCACAAAGTTGCATCACTGGGTGAACATGAGATTATGGATCCGACCTCGAAAAGAGCAGAACACTTGGCAGAGCTTTTGTTTTGGGATCACTGAGCCCCCCTCCGCCCCCCGGTGACTGATCATTTCCTCCCGGTTCTGAGGGGTTGTAATGTCGGCTGTAATGACCGGGATCCCGGTGCCAGACAAACCTCACCAGATGGTCTTGGGATTTCGCAGTCTCCACTTGCGCACGTTCTTCTTTTGGAGGCTGTTTCGTATGCACGGATCTTCATTCATGATGAGAGAGAATGTGTGTATGTTAAGTGGTTTAAGTGGTGAATGCGCACGTGCGTGTGCGCGCACGACCGGGAGGGTATCAAAAAAACCGTCATGCAGAGTGTGAGTGATGTAAAAACAGCATTATGCACGCGGGGACCGAGATGTCTGCCAGCGTGACCAACTCTTAAATGCATTCATTAGAACCGGGGTCCCTTTCACCGCGATTTGCCACAGGGCTTACCCAATATACCCTCGCCAAAGACGGGCAGAGATTAAAAGAGGTGGCGCATGTGAAATTCTGCTCAACAACATCCAAGAGAAGAGTTATGAGGAGGGAGGGAGAGTGTATAGAATAGCTGCTCACCCAACAAAGAATAATAGACCAGAGGAAAATAAAATGAAATAAGATGCATTAATAGGCTATAAAACCAACCAAGCCGTCTGGCAAGCTCAGCTGTGACGGTTTGATAAACAACTGAATAGAAAGACCAGCGAACATAATTTTGACGCAAATACTTTTTACTTTTAGGTGACACCTAATCATTTGAATGTCTACTCTCGAAGAATGCATAAACTTAGTCCAATCTCCAAGCTGTCTACCCAACAGACCCGAAGCGAGAGAATCGTAAACCACCCTGTCTGTTTCTTGTAGTGAAGGACAGAACCATGCAGGCAAACGTCGCTATACATGAAAGTTTGTCCTGAGTTATTTGCACCGTGCCTATTGTCATGGCACGCTCACCCGGGTGAAAGTGTAGAAAGTGAACCCGAAAGGGCGGAGTTTGCACCCGCGTCCTCTCTCCCTCCTCCCTCCCCGTCTCTCCACTTTTCTGAATTCTGAGTGGTCACCATGCCAGCGTTTGATTTAGGGAAGCGTTTTGTCTTCGCTGGCAAGAGAAAGGGGCCGCTGTTGTAGGCTAGATTGAGGCGGGATATTTTGGGGAAGGCTGTCTGACGAGACGCATCAGACACAGAGAGAGAGAGAACGACAGAGAGCGCACGCCACTCGAGAGAGCGAGAGAGAAAAAGAGAGAGAGAGAGACGCACAGACTCATGCGGCGCTCAGTTGATGCTCCAGTGAATTAGAGGTACTGGCAACAGCTTTGTCTCCGGCGTGGGAGAGACAAGCAGTTTGGATACAATTGAGAACATGGGAATGGAGGCGAATCGATAGTCTGAATTTTAATTACCGAGCTCATTTGATGCAATGCAACAGTAGACTTTGAGAGAGCACGAGACTTGTTAAATTGATCAACAGGAATTGCATTTTCTTTTATTCATATATATTTTTTGCATTTTGGATCTATTTCTACTGACAAATTCACAGTCGTTGCTCGACTATGGAATCCGGAAAGATGAAGTGGCACTTGTATATCAGAATCTGGAAACTTCTTGCAGTTTTGACTCTGGTAACGCAGCATGCCACCGGCAAGACGTTGAAATATCAAGTTTACGAGGAACAAAAGGTCGGTACAGTGATTGCCCGTTTGAAAGAAGATGTTGCCGATGTTTTAGCTAAACTTCCCAGCACCGTTTCCCTTCGCTTTAGAGCTATGCAGAGAGGCAGTACATCATTCCTTACGGTGCGCGAGCAAGACGGAGAAATTAGCATCAGGACCAAAATAGACAGAGAAAAACTCTGTGAGAAGAACCTTAACTGTTCTATCCAATTCGACGTTTTAACCCTGCCAACTGAACACTTACAACTGTTTCACGTGGAGGTAGAAGTGCTGGACATTAACGATAATGCGCCCCAGTTTGCTCGCTCCGTTATTCCCTTAGAAATCTCAGAGAGCGCGGCCGTGGGAGCGCGCATTCCCCTGGACAGCGCCAGCGACCCTGACGTCGGGGAAAACTCCCTTTACACATATTCCCTTGAGCCCAACAACTTCTTTAAAATTGACATTCAGGCCAGGCCGGACGGAGCCAAATATTCGGAACTTGTGGTGCTGAGGGAATTGGATAGAGAGATGCGTGCAGGTTATGAACTCCAATTTACGGCGTCTGATAAGGGCGTTCCCCCCAGAACCGGTTCTACTCTGCTCAAAATTAGCGTTGCAGACTCAAATGACAACAGCCCTATATTTGAGGAATCCTCCTATGTCATCAATCTATTAGAAAATGCACCTGTCGGCACCTTGCTTATAGACCTGAATGCAACTGACGCTGATGAGGGCACAAACGCCAAAATCGTCTACTCCTTCAGCAGTCACGTGTCGCCTAAAATCATGGAAACGTTCAAGATCAACTCTGACACCGGCCACCTGACGCTCGTGAGGCGCGTGGACTTCGAGAGCGTGACGTCATACGACATCGACGTGCAGGCGCAGGACATGGGCCCCAACTCCATGCCCGCACACTGCAAGATAACGGTCAAAGTGGTGGACGTGAATGACAACAAACCAGATATAAGCATCAATCTGATGTCACAGGGAAAAGAGGAGGCCGCGTATATATCCGAATCTTCGCCGTTGGACACGTTTGTGGCTTTAGTGAGAGTGGAAGACCTGGACTCTGGCCTCAACGGAGAGGTGGTGTGTAAACTCCACGGCCAGGGTTCTTTCAAACTCCAGAAGAGCTATGAGAACAACTACATGATCCTCACCAACGTGTCGTTGGACCGGGAGAAGAGGTCCGAGTTCAGTCTGACCGTGGTGGCCGAGGACCGCGGCGACCCCAGCCTCTCCACCGTCAAACACTTCACCGTCCACGTGGGCGACGAGAACGACAACCCGCCGCGCTTCGAGAAGGGCCGCTACGAGGTCTTCAAATCGGAGAACAACGCCCCCGGGGCGTACCTCACCACGCTGGTGGCCGTCGACCCCGACCTGGACGCCAACGGCCAGGTGAGCTACTCCATCGTGGAGAACGCCGTCCACGGCAGCTCCATCTCCACCTACGTCACCATCGACCCGTCCAGCGGCGCCGTGTACGCCCTGCGCACCTTCGACCGCGAGGACGTCAGCCGGATTGCCTTCGTCGTCCAAGCCAAGGACGCCGGCGGGACGCCGTTGCTGAGCAACGCCACCGTCATCCTGACGATACTGGACGAGAACGACAACCCGCCCGTCATCGCCGCGCCCCAGCTGTGGAACCACACGGCCGACGTGCCCGTGTCGCGCTACGCCAAGAAGGGCGAGCCGCTGACCACCGTCCGCGCCACCGACCGCGACACGGGCGTCAACGCCGAGCTCACGTGCGTCATCGCCGCGGGGAACGAGGACGGCTACTTTGCCGTGGACGCCAGGACGTGCGAGGTCAGCGCCAACGCCAGCCTGGAGGACTTCCCCCGCGAGCACGCCGAGCTCACCGTGGTGGTGCGAGACGGCGGCGCCGACAGCCTGAGCGCCCGGGCCGTGCTGACGCTGACCCTCTACGAGAACATGGAGAACCACGTCCCGGTGAGCGACCAGGGCGAGAGCCCCATGGATGCCTCCCTCATCATCATCATCTCCCTGGGCGCCATCTGCGCCCTCCTCCTGGTCATCATGGTGGCCTTTGCCGCCCGCTGCAGCCGGGAGAAGAAAGACACCCGCCACTCCTACAACTGCCGGGTGGCCGAGTCCACCCACCATGGCCACCCCAAGAAACCCTCTCGGCAGATCCACAAAGGTGACATCACGCTGGTTCCCACGGTCAACGGGACCCTCCCTATCAGGGCACACCATCGCTCCCCCTCTGCCACACCCCCCATGGAGCGGGTGGCAATAGGGAGCCGGCAGGGCCACCACAGCCGCCAATCGCTGAACAGCCTCGTGACCATCTCCTCCAATCACATCCCGGAGAGCTTTGCTCTGGAGCTGACTCATGCCACGCCACCGGTGGAGGTGAGATGGTGTTCCCGCTTCTGTGAGAGCACACACCCACACACACACACACACACACACACACACACATACACACATACACACAGACACACGCACACGGCCAAATGAAAAGTAATCTTTCTTTGTCACCTATGTAGAACGTTCCATCAAACTCTCTCTCTCTCATTCTCTCTCTCTCTCTCTCTCTCTCTCTCTCTCTCTCTCTCTCTCTCTCTCTCTCTCTCTCTCTCTCTCACACACACACTCACACACACACCAAATCCATTTAAATCTCCTAGCCTCTAAGCTTTTATCTTTGACAGTCTGTCAATCAATTCTATCTTGTGGTGCGATCACGAGTCATAATAATATAGTGTAGTGATTCTCGACCAGTTTTTGTCTTTAATGTCTATACCTTGTTTGCATCCATCATTTTTTTCTAAACCATCATTATGATAACATTTGCCAGTCATTTGTCTCCATCGTTATCTAGGCTCCTTCATCATATTATCCCCTTTGGGTTTTGTCATCCATTTTGCTTGGTTGTCTCCTGCTGAGTGTTCCGTCCTCCATCTTGTCCTCTCATTGTTCTGCCTGTGTTCATTTGCGGTTGTCCATCGTCCATCCGTTATTCATCCCCCTCTTTTTGTTTTCTTTTTTTTATTCGTTTATCTTTCGATATAGCAAGTCTCACAGCTTCTGTCCATGCTTCATCAGGGCCAGTACCAAACCCGACCCAGTTTCCGTGGCAACAAATACTCGAGAAGCTACAGGTAATTTACCCCCCCACCCTTCCCCCCTCCCAAAAACAACAAGTTATTTTCTTTTTTTGGAGGGGGGGGGGGGGGAGTTGCTCTTTCCTTCTATCACTCGTTCCCAACTTGTTTGTTTCATTGTTTCACGTTGTCACACTATGTTTTCAGGGCGGTCTTCTTGTATTTTTTGTATGTTCGAGTTGTATGCTCATGTCAGACGCATGCCCCAACCCAACCAATGCACTCCATGCACTCTTTTGTTAGATCCAGGCTTATCATTACATTTGCTCGATTTGGAAATGTGTAATAGAATTGCTGCACTCCCAGGCCTACAAAAGGTTGAAGTAACAGCATATTATTAATATTTAGATTCTGAAAGGTGTGTATAATAGATTTATAGAGCTCCTCTGAAGCAGTTTTTGATAGATGGAGGATCCTATCTTCTACTGGAGTATCTATGATTCATTGGCTGAACTGGTGGCTTTTATGATGGTGTGAATCCATCGATCAGCCTGATTCACTGCCTGATAGATTTAGGAGCTGTATATTGATTCATACGGGAGATATATGCACCTTAAACTACACTTCTACACACACACTGTCTCTCGATAGCAAAGCAGGTGTTTGAACAGCATAATCTCTCTCATTTCTTTCACACATAACATAATTAGTCGATAAAATACTTGCTGAGTTCTTAACCTTGAAGAACACCTATTCACGTATTCTAAACAAACAAACAACAAACAAATGAATTTAGCTCATTAATGTTCGCGGCTTGTGTTTTTGGGTGTGTTAGGTATGCCCTCCAGGACATGGACAAGTTCAGTTTAAAGGACAGTGGGCGTGGAGACAGTGAGGCGGGGGACAGTGACTATGATATGGGCCGGGAGTCCCCTGTCGACAGGCTCCTGGGAGAGGGCTTCTCCGACCTCCTCCACCTCGACCTGCACCACAGACTCCACCCAGGTGAGACACCCCACCATCTCATCACGCACACACAACCAAACGCACCCCTAGATCCCCCGAGGTGCGCTGTCATCAGTCTCTTGAACATCTTCCCAAACACCACCCAACCCCAAAACATGCCCACCAAATATCGTTGAGGACAAAGCACTCTTGCCTGTCTAGCAGTGCACCACGCCCAATGATTCATTTGGAAACAACGAGGTGGGTCCACAGCCTTTGGCATAGGTTCCAGCACCACGGAGAGCTCCACATAATCCACCGCTGCCACCCCACCACCCAACCATCCCTCATCTGAACACCAAGGTCTCATCCTGTCAATACCCCTTGTTTGTACATTCACACAATGCCCATTGTGCCCAATCCTCATTCTTCCCTTCATTTCAACTCTCAGCTCTCATTTCCACGCATTTTTATCACTGGTGGCGGGTGGGGAAGAATATCTCCGTAACCCCGCGTCCCCCCCCCCCCCCCCCTCGCTATCTGTCCCCGAGATAGAGCCGTGTCTGTAAGAGGGGCTCCCGGAGCAGCGATGACTCGCCTGCCACTCATGGGCGTAGCGTCGCTAGTGTTCCGCGGGGCGCTTTCCTTGACTGACAGCGGTGAGCTTTCATGTCTGAACTGAGGAGAATTCAGAGTAATTGCTTTTAGAATGATGTTATTCTCTCACAAACCCCCCCCCCCCTTCTTCCTTCCTCTCGCTCTCTTTCTTTCTGTTTCTCTCTCTCTTTCTCTCTGCCTGAGAGGCACTCCATTCCAGCTCCCACTGTTTTTGCCCTCATCCCTGTTATATTCTCTTCATAGAGGGAGGTGGGGAGGGTGGGGGGTGCGAGAGGAGGGGGACGGAAATTGACAATTGAGGGGGAGATTAACTGTTCACTTCCTCGTTTGAATGGCGTGATTACATTTGTTTATTCGGAATGGAAAAATCCGCCTTCCAAGACCCGACAAGGCAGAAAACAACTTCCCCCATCAACCGTATCTACTCATTACATCTAGAGCAGAGGCAAGGTTATAGAGACCCAGATCTCAGCAGGAGCTGTGGAGCATCTCTCCCTCGGTTCTCCATCAGTGTCTGTGGCGTGCCTAGTCTTAAGGAGGTGTGTGTATTGTGTGTACAGGCCATGTTTTCAAGGTCTTCTGCCTGCAGCACTTTCACATTACTTTGAGGAACACAAAAGCAAAATGCATACCTGTCCTGTCTCTTCTATCTGGTGGAAAACAGAGGGGAGCTTCATCTTTGTCTTTCTTTCTTTCTTTATCTCTCTCTCTCTCTCTCCCCCCCATTTCTCTTCTCCTCTATCTACAACAATAACGCTAACCATGCCCCCGCCCCCGTCTCCCTCCCCAGCTATGAGACTGTGCACAGAGGAGTGTCGCGTCCTGGGCCACTCAGACCAGTGCTGGATGCCCCCCCTGCCCTCTCCAGCCTCTGCCTCCTCCGACTACCGCAACAACATGTACATCCCTGGGGAGGAATCCCAGCAGCCCCTGCTGGATGACGACCAGACCTCCGTGGACTCGGAGCGCCGCAAGAGCTTCTCCACCTTCGGCAAGGAGGTGGGAGGCGAGGAGGGGGGCGCGGACAGCGAGGTGTGCGGAGGGGGCGGAGGAGTGGGCGGCGCGGGCTCCCTGCTGTCGGAGATGAACAGCGTCTTTCAGAGGCTCCTCCCACCATCCCTAGATGCATACGCCGAGTGCAGCGAAACGGCCGCCGCCGCAGGCAACGGCGGCAATGGAGCCACGTGGGAGCGGTGTGGGTAACGGAAATGGGGCGCAGGACTCCAGGAAGGGGCTGTTGCCCGGGGGCAAAGGTCCCGCCTACCCGCCAGGTGTGGCGGCCTGGGCAGCCAATACCCACTACCTGAACCCAGGGGGCGGAGCCACAGGGCCCAGCCCAGCATGTCACACGTCCACCAACACCCAGCCACCACATCTAAAATGGTTGCCGGCCATGGAAGAGATCCCAGAAAACTACGAGGAGGATGAGTTTGATTCGGTGCTCGGGCTGGGCCACCTGGGCGGGAAACGCAGCGAAAGCAGACACGAAGTCATGGACGCCAGCGAACTGGTCAACGAGATCAACAAACTGCTCCAGGACGTCAGGCAGAACTAGACGATCACCTGGATGCCCATCCTTGGGACTTGAGACAGGCGGTGTCGTTGTGGGAAGGCAGACATGCATAATCAAAGTCAGAGCCCAAAACAAAAACTAGACTCGCAAGTTAAGGTAAAACTAGCATGGCTCTGAACACATTTGATCGATCCTTTACTTGTTTACAACGTTTGGAATCTGAGAACTCAAATGTCCAGAGATGTTCAGCACTCTGACTTTGATTTGCTGATGATCCCAGGCATTTTCTGTGCAAGCGCTGAATCGTGTTCCACAAACCCCAGTGACTTCTTCAAAAAGGTTCCCACATTCTACAGTTCCACCAATGGGACTATGGTAGAACCAGAGGCAGGTAGAAGGAACATTGCGTTGCATTTATAATGTACAGTACTGTTGCTCCATTGAAGAGAAATCACTAAACTGTTGTGCTGTATCTCCTGTTGTTGGTATAAACGGTGTAAGCAATGTGATTGTACAACTGAGTTTTGTATTTTAAAAATACACTTTTTCTACTCTATATTTATAACTGTGTATGTATGTTTGTACAGAAAAAGAACATAAAAAAGTATATTTTTTATATTTTCTCCGCATGTTACGCTTTGTAAGCTACCGAGTCTTCTCTTCATGCTTATCCTTATTTTGTAAAAATGAAGATATTTAATTTGTGTTGTCGAGCGTGTGTATCTTGTATGATAATCACAGTTGTGTTGGAGTCACACGTTGGAAGTGTGTTTGTGTGGTAGGCGTCAGTATTCATTGTAACCAATGGATGAAAAATAAAGTTGTAAGGGTGTAAGTGCCTATTAAATATGCCCCATTTATTTGTTTTCAACCGACACCATGTCATCATCTAGTTAACCTTCCATTTCACCTCTTTCTCCCC